>CM056197.1:8595934-8701933 GCA_029692085.1 Gymnothorax javanicus
ACTATGATATTTGATTCATTATAGGTCACTAACAAGCGCATTCAATTGATTCCCTGATAAGTAGAATCTCATGTATTTGCGTCGGGCTACAACAGCAATCAGCAAACACTCCCATATTGGATAAGATATTGGAGGCATCCAGTACAAATACATAAACTATTAGTATTTATTAAAAATATTTTTTTTGAATCGTTACGACCAGCACACTCCTCTAAATGTGTGCAGGACTAGGAAAAGGGGCCACTCTGGATTTTTTTTTCCATTCTGAGATTAACGGGGTCAAATGAAAAACTTGGATCACTCTTTGACTTTGTTGAAAAATCTCAGTTTTCCTAGTCCTTTACACAAATACAGAAATATGGCTTAATTTCATCAGGATTTTAGGAGGATATAAATCTGCTCAAACATTTAGCTTATATGAACTGCTGTCAGCTAAAAGTAAATGATTTAAGTAAATAAATAACACAGTGCTGTTGTCTCATCCTCTTAGACTAATGAGCTGGAGGAAGATGGCAGTCCCATGGGCCTGTGTGTGTTTGTGTGTGTACATCACTGCGCCATCAAAAGTCCTCAAGAGTCTTTAGAAAAGAGACATTTCCTCATTAGCAGCTCAATTAAGGATGTCACACCTGAGACAGTTTGACTGGGAGTCAGTTACTAAAACAGCTCCCAGAGGCACCACACTTCTGTTTGTTTTTACAGATGAGTGACAAGCCTGCGGAATCTTTCAGGAGTAGGTCTTCTCTGAGCCAGCTTTCTGGAACATTATTGCTATTAAGTAGTTGCCATGGCATATTGTGATTCCATACTTTGGTCTTTAGTCCATAAGAACATTCTAGTAGGTGTGATAATACACCTTAAAGGGAAAGTTGGCTGCTACAAAATTCTATTCTCTCTAAAAATCATAATTCAGAGGGCAGTGACATATTTCATGCTATTTTGGTTCTGTTGGCCAAGTTAATCAGAGGATCTGACTTCAGCTGAACCTGAATATTACATGTTGAAGAGAAACAGTACTCAAACCCAGCATGAACTGAAGATGGCCGCAGTGCCGGCCTGGCATTACCAGGGAAGTTACGCTGCGTCTCTGTTCGTCACAGACTTGCAGTTTTGGGTGGGGGGGGGGGGGGGGCGTCCAAAGGAAAACTTCCAAGGGGCCTTTAGATGGTGGCAAATTATTGAGAACATCACATCACAGAACATTACGGGTCACCATATTATCATATCTTCTGATTGGTCAGGGGCCAAAAATTACAGCAGTTCCCAGGCGCTAGAGCATGTGGGGGTGCAAAACATTTGGGTGCCACTGTGTCTGGACTTTGGAGGCTGGTAATAGGACTTGCATTGGGTGGAGCGAGACCTCTGCACTCTTCTGTCAATCACTGCATACCATACATATCAAAGCACAGCTCTTTGTATGGGTTGCCAGCATTTCGGACAAAAGCAAATCTCATAGAAAATTAGTGAGTCCCTTTCATCTTACAGTAGCATAGTCCATTTTTGAACTGAATCGCTTTGCCAGTGTTACAGTAGTGTGCAGAGATGATTTTACACTTAACTGATGATAAATCAGAAACCAGATACAAGTATTCAGTATTCAAGTATTTATTTCACGGTATATTGGATCATACAGATGAAAATAAGTAAAAAGATAACAATATATGGTAAAAACAAAAATAATAATGTCTTCTTGAGAGAGTCAGTATCGATCGTGGCCACCCTTTGATTTGATTACAGCATTCAATCTTTCATGCATAGTGTTCACACATTTTTTAATTTCCTCACTCACTAAACCATTCCGTATGGTTTGAAGTTCATCCCAAAGAGATTCTTTTGATGTTACAACAGATTTCTTATCTTGGTATCAAGCAAATCCCAGATTTGCTCAATCGGAGTAAGGTCTGGATTTTGAGCAGGCAAAGTCATAACTTTCATGTCAACGGATGATTCTTTCCAACTGAGATAATTCTTGCTCTACTTCGAATTGTGTTTGGGGTCATTTTCTTGTTTAAAATATAATCCCTGACCAATCAGTCTCTTTCCAGATGGCAATGCGTACCTCACAAGGATGCTATGATTCATGATTCCATCGATTTTTGTGAGATCGCCGGCCTCGTTTGAGCAGACTGAACCCCAAACCATAATATTAGCACCTCCATGTTTTACTGAAGGGGTTAAACAGTCGTATTTGAAACGTTCTCTAACTCTACGGTGCTCATAAATTCTGCGTCTGCATGAGAAAATTTCTAATTTTGATTCAGTCGTCCAAAGGATTTGTTTCTGGTCCGTTGGCGTCCAATCCTTGAATTTCTTGGCAAATTCAATTCTTTTTTTGATGTTGCCAGCTTTGAGCAGCAACATGACCGATCAGACCATTTTCACACGGGCACCTGGAAATAGGTGATCTGGGTACTTAATTCTCTTCACTTCTGGTGCTATTAATATCATCACAGAGTTGTAGTGCTCTCTATCGCCATTTTTTTTTAACTTGTCATACACAGAAAACATGAGGCGATTATCTTACATTTTACACCTCTATTGCCACTAGTTTCAGTGAACCAGTCTCTTTGAAATGCTTGATGGTGTTCCTTACAGTGCCAAGGCAGTATTTAATGTCTTCAATATTGTCTTCAGAACAATTAGCGTCACATAAGGCCACAATTCCGCAACGAACGATCTCAGAGAGCTCCTTCTGTCATACTATTGCGTTTAAAGATCAAGTGTACATGTTTTAACGACAATAAAGTTTTGGTGCAGGTTGGTGCAAACTGAATATAAAGCATGAAATTTCACTCTATTACATTCTGGTAAAGAAGGAATTTGGCATGTTCTGCGCATTTTTCACAGCTCCAAAAGTTAAAACTTTTTCCCGGACCCACTCGGAAACTATCGCTGCCTGACGTTACGCACGTCAAACTGGGACTTCATGACAACAGAGCTTCTTATCTCAGTTTTGTGTCACACCTTGATAACAAAAAAGTAATGGGTTTTCTCTGCATCAGTAATGAATAAAATCTAGTTAAGTCATGCAAACGTCACATAAACTGTCCAATCGTCTTTCCCATAAATCATTCGGTTAACTTTGAGTGCACAGACTTTCAGTGTCATAACCAGAACTGAAAATTGATGGTACCGAGAACATCCCTTTACAACAATTATTAGTCCTGGCTTGTCCTCAGTCATTTTCCTTAACGCGTTTTCCAATTATAATAATAATCCTTTCTCAATCTAAAACACGACCTCTCTCTCTCTCCATGCTATCAATTCGCGGCTAAATTCAGATCTGAAAAATAATTTACCCTATGCTTATGAGCCTATGTTTTATGAAAGACAGACTGCTCTGAAACTTACCCGCTACCTTTTCCGCACATCAGGTGATTTAACTTGTGCTTCACAATTGTTTAAATGAAATAAAAGACCATTTGAAATGTCTTGATGCAATTTTGTTGCTTTCTAACCCCTGAGAAAAGCATGGGAAGTCCAGAGTCATAATCGGTTTCCATGTTTCTAGTGGTGAACGCACGTGAAACTGAAAAACTTCCATGCACAATTCCATGTGAGAATCTCTCAAATGCGCGTTGATTGAATGACTGCATTCCGATGATATATCACCCTTCACTCTCAGTACAGCGTGGATTGATTAAAAAGTGGGACTCGGCAATTAACTATAATGTTGTTTGCCAAATAAAAATTTTCAATCTTCACTTTTCTTTCTAAGTGTGAGATTGCTGACTTTCGCGTGAGAATGTGATATGCCACTAAAAAGCATGAGACTCGGGGCGCCCCTGTGGCACATCGGTCTAATCACATACACCAGCAAAGGCTGGCTTTTTTCGGAATCGCATACTATACGAGCAGTACGTACTGATTTGACCAAAATGTAGTATGACAACAAAAGCAAAATCTGCAGTATGCGAGAAATACCCAGATGTATTCTGATTCGGGGAGAATCTGGCAGTATGCAGCTGTCCAGTCTACCTCGCATACAATATCCCGCAAAGCGCTGGGACGTCACAAAAAAAGACATCCGAGGAGCGCCGGCGCGAAAGTTGAATAAGGCGGTAAGTTTTTAGTAAATTTCGTATATTATTTCTTCATTAAATTGCTTTGATATTTTTGAGGCGAGAAATTAACTGTGTAGATGTCAAAAATCGGCAGTTTCACAAAGATAGGTGGCGAATTGAAAATTTGCCCCTTCGGTTTCGGAGTTGAGAAGCTCCTTAAACGGCCGTGACAGCTAGCAAGCAGTAGCACCTGAGGGGGTAACGTTAGCTGACAGCCGGCGTGTGAGCCGACCGGCGGCCGGGTCTGTTAACAATAGCCGAGCCGTGGGCGGTGTGAGGCCTTGCAGTTTTACAGATGATTCGTAGCGAATTGAAATGTATGGCGCTTTTCCACCATGTAATACCGCCTCCACTCTACTCGTTCGGCTTTTTTTGGAACCGCAGTAGAGCAGGTACCAGAAAGTACCAGGTACTTTTTCCTAATGGAAAAGCTAAAAATGCGAGTGCAGTAGAGTAGTGCCGGTACCACGTAGAGGAAAAGTTAGTTATAAGGTTTTAGGAGTTGAAAAAGCTTCATAAACCGGCACGACAGCAAGCTATCGCCGTGGGGGCACCCAGCTGTAGTCAGCCGGCCATTGAGCTCAGAGGCCCGCCCGCTGTGAGCTGGCTGGCCGCGGGTATGAGACCGATCCTCCAGCAAGTCACATGCAGGCAAAATTTTTAGAGGTTACATTTAGGATTTTTATTAAGTGTATATGGTATTGCGTAAGTTTATATAAGTGTTGTTCTCAGTAATATTTGAGTAACATTTAAGATCTAACGTTATTTTGATTTATGTCTCAGAGAACATGGCTGGGGAAAGTGAGAAGATACAGGGACAGGGTGAATATAAATGTAAATGGCCTACCACTTTTAACATTTAACTTATTTAATCTTGTACACCGACTAATTCACAATTGTGACTTTGCGACAGACTATGACCCCATTTACACCTCCCATTAAAATGTGTCTCGCATCCAGATTGTATCAGTATGGTATGGTTTTATCATAATAACATAAAAAACAGAAATAACATAATAACGTTATAGCATTCACTTATGTCTAATATAATTCTAGTTTATCGGTGTCTTTGTTGTTGTTAGGGACAGAGAAGGACACGGAGAGCCTGATCCGCCGGAGAGCGGTGAATGAGGCCTTCTTCAGCGGACGGCGAAACGCAGCGCAGACAGGATTTGAGTCAGTTAGGGTTCTTTCAGGCTTATTTTCTAGTATTATACTTCTCATCAGGTTGACACTGAAAGTATCTTTTTTGCATCAATATCTGAGTTTGCAGCATTTTAATAGAAGTAACTTGCTATTTTTTTGACAGACCCTTTGTTTAAGAATACTCCCTTTCGATGAACATGAACATCTTCCTTCTGTACTATCTTTATTCAAAGGGTGAAATCCTTTTCCACAACACGACTAATACAAAGAGCACACATTCAAGGAACAACCTGGGGCTGATACAAGTAACGCAAATCTGTTAGCATTAGAGAACACAAATTACACCTTGACAACGCTCCATTTACATTGTCTAATACCATACATGTTATATCAAGATTATACATCCCGCATACCACTTCTCCCCCCATTAAGCACAAAGGGGTTGCTTGAATGAGGAGTGAAGTGGAAAAGGATGATCGTGGCGTCGTCTGTAAGGAAAGATAGGAGCTGTAAGGAACAAGTAGCATATATACATGCTAGTGACAACATATATAGGCACAGAGGTTCTAATACTGTGAATGGTAAGTGCTAGCTATAGTGCACCAATATTATCCTATCTATCTCCCTTTCCCACAGGGAAGTTTTAAAGGGTACGCAGAAAACTTAATACTTATAACAACATATGTGTACCACCACCAAAAGATTAACACTGATGAATACCAAACAACATCGATCATTAAGTTTCCCTTCACCCTTTCAGATACGCCAGTCATTTGAGCCCCAACACCAGGGGTTAGATCTGCAGAGTTTGTGCATAGAATTGTGACAAGAACGTAGGTTGATAGTCACTCCGGTACGTCGCCTTTGTGACAATATTATCTCCTAAGGTGTCAATCCAGTGTCTCCAGTCACTGAATATATCTCACTCTAGAGTGGGATAATAACTGATAAGATTGACCATACACCCTCAGGATCTTATTATCATTATCATTGGTGAAAAACACAAAATCGTTACTCGGTATCACTGGCTGCCTCCCTACGAGGGCTAGGCCTGCGGGGCGGCAATTGTTCAGACAGGCCTGGTAAGTTGTGAGGTGGCAAATGTGCCAGAGCTCGAGGCAGGGTGTGCTTGCGGGATGAGGTTACTGAGGGTGCGACCGACGGCAGACGCCTGGGTGAGTTTGTCACTGGGTTGTTGGGGGCATCCATCTCAAGCCTGCTGGGTGAGCGACCGCATGCTGACTGAGGCGATGGGGATGAGACTGCAGGTAATGGGGGCGGGATGGAGCTTTGGGGCACCACCAGCGGAGCCTCAGTGTTGCCGCTTTCAGTGCTGTCTCCTGGCGCGTATGAGGTAGCCTCTGGCGTGTGAGGTACTGAGGTGTCTTGTGGGGAGGAGGCGGGTACTGAGGGTTTGATCGGCTTGTTGGTGGCTGGAGCTGCAGGTGTGACTAGTGGTCCAGATGGCGGTGGGGTTGTGTCATGGAAGGGTGTGAATTTTCGCAGGTGTTGGCGGTTGCGAAGGGTCACCCTGCCCGAGCCATTCACACGGACTACGTACTGGTGGAACTGCCGCACTTCCACGATGACACCGGAGCGTTCCCACCGTTTAGGGTGATTGCCCACGAGGTTTTGGAGGTAGACATGGTCCCCAACACGCAAAGGGGGCAGCAAACGAGTGTGTTCTTTCCACTTCTCATGCTCACGTGAGTGACGTCTGGCCACTGCCCTCTCGCGGTGCACCAGAGTTTCTCGCCAATGTGCTGTGGGGACAATACCTGCCCATGGGAATTGGGATGGCATCCCTGATTGGTCGCCCAAACAGGATCAGGGCAGGAGAGGCTTTCGTTTCTGGGTCAACTGTGTTCCTGAAAGTAAGCATAGCCCTCTGGAACTTGTCTGTATTAAGCGAGCCATGGGGACCAGTGTTGTCCATGAGCATTCGCTTCACTGTTTTCACTGCTATCTCGGCGCGGCTGTTGGCGTGGGGGTTGGCAACTGACGTGAGTCTGTACCATACACCCCAGGATTTCAGGAATGCTTGTGTTCTGTCAGCCGTGAACTGAGGGCCACCATCTGATGTAAGTTCCTCAGGTATGCCGAAGGTCACGAAAGTTTCCCGTAGGTGCTTGATAAGACCATCTGCTCCAGCCTCCGACATGAAGACGACAGGCCAGTTGGAATACCTGTCGACGATAACAACATATTCCTTTTTGTGGTAGGTAAAGAAATCACTAGCAACCCGCTGGAATGGGTAGTCCGGTGGGGTGATGTCGCACGGGGGTTGCATAGAGTTTGACTTTGCCACCCTATGGCAATGGCTGCACTGGTCACATATCTTGTCTATGTCTGTGGTGATGTTTGGCCAGAACACGGAGTCTGCCGGGTGAGAACACATGGCACTGTCACCCTGGTGAGCAGAATGCAAGGCATCTAGTATAGCTGCACGCAGGGACTGAGGTACGACGATTCTCTCACCCAACAAGATCACTCCATCCACAAAACAGAGGCTGGCTGCGTAGCGGTGATACGGACGTAGGTCAGGGCTGAGTGTACGACATTTGTCAGGGAAGCCATCCTGAAGAAGCTGGGTGAGTCGGGTGAGGACGTCGTCAGAGGCTGTAGCATTGCGCACTATGTCCCATGTGACAACATCGGCCACAGCATGCAGTGTGGTTAACGCTGCGGCAGCCACACCTCCATCTTCTGCAAGATCAGTGTCAGCAATCACATGCAAATCTGACGGGTCACATGGCAGCTGCATGTGTTCAGCAATGTTGACTGGGTGCCTGGAAGCAGCACCAGGGCCCTTGTTCTTGTGTCCTGGCACATGGACAACGGTGAACGTGTAAGCCAGGGTCTTCTCTTTCAGGTTCAATAGACGACGGTTGGTGATCTCGGCGAGGGGTCGCTCATTCAGTTTGCCGAGTAGTGGCTTGTGGTCTGTGGCTACGATAAGGTCAGTGCACCCAAGGATGTAGTAGCGGGTCTGGTGGAGTGCATATGCCACAGCAAGAGCTTCTCCTTCAATGGGTGCATACCAGCTCTCGGCCAGAGATGTGAACCTGCTGCCAACCAGACACAGTTTCCACCCATCAGGACAGCAGGCCGGTGTTCTGGTGGTGCTCTGACAGTATTTCTGCTTGCGGACAAAGCCAATGCCATCAACGGACCAGTCTGTGGACAGGCAGGTGGGCCGGCACACATGAAAAAGGCATACTCCATTCTGCATCTCATTGATGATGATCTCTTTGGATTCGTTGAAGAGCTTGTCAAGTTCCTCGATCCACAGAAACTTGGTGGATGGTTTGAGCAGGTGCCTGAACGGCTTCATCTGGCGGGCCATGGCGAAGGCGTAGGAACCCTGGTTGACTAAGCCGTACTATGCTCTGGCGCCTGAGATTTTGGTGGGTGTGGGGAAGTTTCGTATGGTCTCCAGGAATCTTGTGCAGGGTCTCACATGAGTAGGAGTGACAGTCAGTCCTGCAAAGTCAACTGTGTCCTCTGCAAACTGCAATTTCTTGGGGACGAGGGTCATCCCATTGCGATACAACAGGTTGCACCATCTGCACAGTTGGAAAAAGGATGCCTCGATGGAATCGGCCCACTACAGTGTGTCATCAATGCATTTCACCTTGTCAGGGAAGTCCGCGATGATGGCATCGAATCGCTGGTTGTGGCCATCACCACTAGCCAGGAAGCCCTGGGGAGCCACTCTGTACCGATACCAACCCCAAGGTGTGATGAAGGTCGTAAGGTGTCGGTCGTCCTCATGAATAGGGACAGAGTGATACCCATTCCACGCATCAGTCACTGTCTTCTTTGTGTATTGTGGGACACGGTCAGCAAGATGGAAGGGGGTTGCTACATGGTGCGTTTGTCGAACAGAATGGCGATTCAGGTGTTGAAGGTCGACAGTGCGTCTTGGTGAACCATCTGCTTTTGCTGTAACCACCATTCTGGAGCACCACGTCACTGGGGTATTGGTGCTGACCTTTTCGAGGACATCCAGACGTGCGTCACGCTCAAGGCCGTTCAGGACTTGTTCCTGCCAATGAATTGGCATGAATGGAGGCTTGTGAATTGCCAGAGGCGAAGCTGTAGGATCAACAAGAAGCCTCAGGGGTTCACCAGTCATCATGCGCAATGGTTGATGTTTGCATACATTAAAGGTCGAGGCGCCGTAGTAGTCCAGAACCCATTGCTTAAGAGCAGGTACATTCTCCTCAGTCGCTTCCAGTCCACGAGGTAGACTAGTGGGCAATGGAGGTGGTTCATCCGGTCGTCTTGGACAAGAGCATGGAGGCTCATCGAGGCTTTCTGTGGAGGTGGAGAGAGCTTGTGGATTTGAAGCAGGTATCATTGGAAAGTCAGACGGTATAGCCCCAAGGTCCTCAAGTGCTTCCCTTAACAGAAAGGCTTTTTCCATCTTGTCAGAGACGTACACGAGTTGCTTTGTGGTTCTGACATCGCCAGAGGTATCTACAGTAGAGATAAGGACAGCGATACCACCCTCCACGCCTAAGTCCTCACTGATCGCTCCACGCATGGTGAGCTTTACTGGGATGATGTCAGATTTAGTCAATCCCATGCTATAAGCAGATCGGAGGGGTACGATACAGCTCTGACATCCTGAGTCCGCAACCATGGCTATGGAGATTGGGTTGATCCGACCTGTGCCTGTCATTGGGTGACCTAAATCAGCATGATCTGAAGGCGATGGTGTCAGTGTGGCTGTAATCATTGGGTGCGGCTGTGATGGGCGGGGCACCCAATTCCCATCAAAGACGTGGTGCACCAGGTGAGTGCCGGATCGTCGGCTCTCGGCACGCTCCGGCCCAGATAACGGGTTAGAGTGCAAAACTGGTCCAACAAGTAACCTGTGGATGGGTCCTCACATGCCTGCTGGGAATCTGATGCCTGGTGAGCAGAAGTGTTTTCAGCCTTCGATTTCTTACAGAATCTGGAGGATTTGTCTCGATGGCCCCAGGCACCACATGTATCACATCTGCCACAGCAAGAGGAGTAGTGGCCCTTCACCGAGCACTTGGCGCACGTAAATGTCCAAGCCGGGCAGTGCTTGGATCGCGTTGCCTTGTCATTCTTATGGCCGTGACTTGGACCACTGCAGGCCCAGAATGTGCGATGGGAATTTGGAGGCGCTTTCGCCTTACTGTGTCCCCTACGGCGTTCTTTGTTGCTCTGCCTTGTTCCTTCTGAGCGATGAATGCCACAGCCTCCTCGAGAGTTCGATCTGTCTTTGAGTCGCCCAGAAGATCAGCCATGATTTCAGGGTTGGCTATACCACGGATTAGATTGTCCTTGATTATCTCTTCGCTAAAGTCGATTGTGTGAGTGCATCCGGGCTCCTTGCAGTTTGCAACATACTGGCACAGGGCGGCTTGCCCTCTGAGGTTGGCCAAAAATGTCCTTATAGGGGTCCCTGGAGGTTGTGTCATTTTGCTCAATCTCATTCGGTGAACAAGGGTGCTTTCTTCTTTGACCGCCAACCTCTTGATGGCTGCCAGAAGGTCCCCCTCTGTCATGGATGGGATGTCACCGCGGATGTCGCGCATGATATCTGTGCGGAGATCATCACTACAGCAGTAGAAGAGAGCGGTGGGGATCACGCTAGGCAAGATGGCCATGCCTGCTTTATACATGTCCCATTGTCTGGTGAAGGCCGACCATTGATCTGGGTCAGACCCAGGACTAACCTTTGGGGGGTCTAGCTTAAGTTTGGATGGGGCAACTGTGGCATATGCAGCTTTATCATGCATCTGCAAGGTGGTGTTTAGGGCTGTGGCAAACTGAGAGTCCAGGTCCTGTGACTGCCAGGTGCAGCCCTCCACGGGGCATGAAAGGCTTGGCATGATGAGGGGTGTGCAGGTGGGTATAAGGCTGGTGCAGGTTAAACTAGAGCGATGCCCCGATCATAGATGAACATGAACATCTTCCTTCTGTACTATCTTTATTCAAAGGATGATCGTGCCATCGTCTGTAAGGAAAGATAGGAGGTGTAAGGAACAACTAGCATATATACATGCTAGTGACAACATATATAGGCACAGAGGTTCTAATACTGTGAATGGTAAGTGCTAGCTATAGCGCACCAATATTATCCTATCTACCCTTGAGGGAAAAATTGATAAAAAAATACAAAGTAAGTTAGCTAGCTAAGTCGTCCATTAAGCTTACGGTGCTGGATTTTAAAGTACGGTTGCTTTTCTGCTGAGAGCTACCAAGCTATGAGAGTAATAGGGGCTGGTTGTGCTTTGGATGTGTGTGTGTGTGTGTGTATGTGTGCGTGTGTTTAGTGCAGGAGTTGAAGGCACTAAGAACAGGGGTCGGCACAGAGGGAGGAGAGACCACTGCTTCATCCTGGAGGTGGTATACTTTATTGGATGGGACACTTGGACGGAGAATTAGGCCTCCGGTCATAGTGGACTCATCCAACCAGGATGTGGTGGGGGTGTCTCCCTCCTCACCCGAGGGCCAGGCCTCAGAAGGCCACACGAGGAGGAACAGGGAACCAGAGTGGCTCCGTGTGCTAAAAAAGATGACGGGGAGAGATGAGGAGAGAGAGAGGACCGTTGTGGAGAGGGAGGAACGAAGAGAGAGAGAGGCGCTGGAGAGAGAGGAGAAGAAGGAGAGGGGGCAGCTGGAGAGGGAGGAATGGAGGGAGAGAGCGACTGGACAGAGAGGAGAAGAGGGAGAGAGTGGAGAGAATGACTGGAATGCAGGGAAAGGGAGAATGCGGAGAGAGAGGAAAGGAGGGAGAGAGAGCGACTGGGCAGAGAGGAGAAGAGGGAGAGAGTGGAGAGAGTGGTTGGAACGCAGGGAAAGGGAGAATGCGGAGAGAGAGGAAAGGAGGGAGAGAGAGCGACTGGACAGAGAGGAGAAGAGGGAGAGAGTGGAGAGAATGGTTGGAACGCAGGGAAAGGGAGAATGCAGAGATATGATGGCATTCATGGAATGAATTTTGAAACAAGACTAGGTGCAACCTAGTATATGGCTGGGCCGCCGAGTGCTGTATGAGAATGTGCGCCCAAGAAAAGGGTGCTAAATGAGGCAAAGCTCATTCTGTTAAATGAAGTGCAAGTTTCGTAATGAGCTGGAGTTGATACATTATTTACAAAGTGGGTGAGGAGAGTAGGAGAGTGAGAGTGTGAAAGTGTGTTTACATAAAACGTTATTCGATATTGGTGATGGTTGAATATGGTTAACTGTGACAAAAAAATTGAAATGCAATTAATTTTAATGAATTGATTACCTATTGAAAGCTCTCGAAAAGGCCTTGTAGTTGACACCAAGATCATGAGAATTGGCTGAGAATAAGAAAGTTTTGAAATTTTACAGTGCCCCCAAATAGCGAATTGTTTGGTATTTATTTCAGTCGCTGCGTATAAAGAAAAAAAGTGTGTTGAGAAGTGAGCAATTTAGGTCAATTTTACCTCAAATATGGTAGACAGTCAAAAAAAATGATATAATCAGTGTTTAAAGAAATTAAATAAAATGCAAGAATTCAGGAAAGAAAGCATGAACGATTTTCATGAGCGACAGTTACAACCTGACCAAGTATTGCACTTTGTCACATAGCTGATATGATAACAAAGGTGTATAAAGTACTGGGAAAAAAGTTACGAAAGAGTAAAAGTACCATTACTGAAAGTTACTTTGGTAAGAGTTGAAGTCACCCATAAGAAAATGATTTCAGTAAAAGTCTTAAGTACATTTAATGTGAGCTACTTTAAGTAGTGTCTTGTGAAAAAATATAATGAAGTATCAAAAGTGCAAGTCCAAAGTATTTTTCATAGCACACATAGAAAGAAGCAAAGCAACCACGCATTGTTCTCTCCTTGTGCTCTTTAATTTTCAGGAGAATGAAAGATACAGTATTTAAAAAACAAGCTGGCAGTCTCTCCTTTATACATTTCTTCTTCTTCTTTGAGTTTACTGGCGGATTTAAATACCAAAATAATTGACTGTAATTAATAGAATTACATGGTATCAATACCATGTTGAATTTTTGCTTCAGAAAACTGCTTATTCTGAACTTCTAATTGGGATACTATATATACAGATATAATTTTTATTATGATTTTTTTTAACTGCTATGGGCAAGTATATTGCGCAGTTTGCACATCAGGCTTAGCCGAGGAGTTAAATTAAGGCAAGTCCTGAAAAACAGGTATTGGAGTGAACTCGCCCATATTCTGAGCTCGGCTTGCTTGTGAATATTCAATAACTGATCCAGGTGTGCCATCTAGTGATATAATAGTGTAACTGCGTGCATAAATTTGCAGCTCCATGTCCGTTGGCAAACACATTTGCACAAAGCGGCCAAGATACCCTGCCGAGCACCGTTCTTCTCGAACACGCCAAACCAGATAATCCTTAAATGATGAATTACATTCATATTTTAATGTGTAACGAGAAACGAAGTGGCCAGTGTCAAAGTAGCGAAGTGAAAGTATACTTTTTTAATCTTTTAAATGTGGTAGAGTAAAAGTAAAAGTCCCGGTTGAAAAAAATACTCAAGTAAAGTACAAACAGGCCCGCTAAAAAAAAAAAAAAAAAAAAAATTGCATGTATTGCATGTAATTGGGTATTGTAACGAAGTACATGTACACCTCTGTATGATAATGTATCCCAAATCCCTTCATTGTACCCGGTTTCTCTCGTATCGGTTGCGAGATTCAATAGAAAGATTAAGGAAATGATTCTGGTACCGGCTGCGAAATTCAGTACGGAGACAGAGGAATGTAACACATCGTACCAATCTAACTAATAGAATCGTAACAATGGTCGGAATGTGTTTTTAATTCCTCTATTCAATCTCGCAACCGACACTGTCCTCCATGCTTGTTAACTGCCGTATCGGTTGCGAGATTGAATAGGGAAATTAAAAACACATTCCGACCATTGTTATAATTCTTTCACGCTAGATTGGTACAATTTGTTACATTCCTCTATCTCTTTGGAATCTCACAACCGGTGCCAAAGAAAATAAGCATGGAGGACTGAAACAAACCGAACCAATCTAGAGTGAAAGAAGATTAGCCTAATGATGGTCGGATTGTGCTCATAATCAAAAATCGTATGGAACTTTTTAAAAGACCGGGATGCTAGCTAGGGCGAGCGCAGCACATGCATCCGCTATATTAAGATTTCTATTGAAACCATCAGACTGTCGGACACGAAGTTAGGCTGTTTTAAAACCCTGTCCGACTTTCGGACACGTAGACACTGCTTCGAAGTGTCTCCGTGTCCGACAGTCGGATTGTTTTTAATAATACATAATTCACTTTTTTACTTTTTTTCAAGCCATGAACCTCATGCAAGAGAATAAAACTGGGTAGCTAACTTAATTTGAGCAACACCGATTTCGGACACGCAGACAGTGCGAACAAAAAAAACACCGTAGCCTACTGTGACTGAACTCATGATGAAATGTCCATGTAAGCGAATGAAACTGGGAATCTTACTTAATTTGAGCAACACCGATTTCGGACACATAGATGTGAGAACAGACACGTAGTACTGTAACTTAACTCATGATGAAATGCCCATGCAAGAGAATAAAACTGGGTAGCTAACTTAACTTGAGCAACACCGATTTCGGACACGTAGACACTGCGAAAAAACAAACACCGTAGCCTACTGTAACTTAACTCATGATGAAATGCCCATGCAAGAGAATAAAACTGGGCGCTTAACTTAATTTTTGAGCGAAATCGCGGACCCACAAAAGTCCTGAACAAACAAACACAACTGTGACTTGGCTAACTGAATTTCCGAGCAACATCGCAGACCGCAGAAGCCCGAAACAAACAAACACATACTGTGACTTAACTCATGAAATGCCCCCGTTTTTAAATGGATGAACTTTTTTCAAGCCATGAATTTCGAATGATCTGACTTCACCTAGGCATATATTCGTAAGTCAGCAAAGCGAAAATTTCACTTACGTTCTAGAGACAAATCCAAAATCCACCAACGGCAAAGAACTCCGGTCAAATCCAAAATCCAGCAACAGCAAAGTAGGTGCTCCATTTCAATTCCGAAATCCACCGACGGCAGAGTGTTCCATTCCTGCTGCAAAGCGTCAATGCCGAAATCCGAGACCCATGTAGCCTATTTATAATGCACAGGCCAGTCGTCGGCCAACCAATCGCTGAAGTTCTTCCCCGCCGGCCGACCAATCGCTGAACTTCTTCCCCGCCGGCCAGCCAATTGTCGGCCAGCCAATCGTTGAACTTGATCACTCACTCACTCACTCACTCCGGTACTCAGCGACATTCGCGTTTTTATTTTTATTTAACCTTTATTTAACCAGGTAAAAACCAGTTGAGATTAAAAAAAATCTCTTTTACAATGGTGACCTGGCCAAGAAGGCAGCAAATACATACAATACATACAACGAAATACAAAACAATATTTTTGGGCAGAACAGAATTGCGAGTATACAAAGTATACATAAAAACAAAATGTATCAAGATAAAACAAGTTATTTTGCACTGAAACCAGAACAGTTAGTGGTGCAGATTTGGGTCAGCTTTTGTTTGAAGCTCCTAAGGGGGATCAGGGAGCTTAGGTTGAGTGTGGCCTGCAAGTTGTTCCAAGACCAAGGGCCGAAATAAAACAGACTCCTTCTCCCAGCCTCAGTCCGTACAGATGGTACCTTTAGACATATTTTATAATTGGACCTAAGATTGTAGGCGTTTTGAACAAAGTCAAACTTTGAACTTATGTAGCTGGGTAACCTTCCCAAAATGGCCTTATACATTAAAATGTGCCAGTGCTGCAGCCTGCGTACAGCAAGAGAAGGCCAGCCTACCAGGTCATACAGTACACAGTGGTGAGCGTGGCCGCTGCTCGGCCCAGCCCAAAAATGGACGCAGCACCCTGATCTGAAAAAAAGAAGCCCATGCGGAAGTACCGTAGAATGGCATTCTATTTAATGGCTAGCAGATGGCGACGTTGGTGGTTGCAGAAAGAAGTTCAAAGCTGTAGAAGTTTATGAGAAAATGACCCTACTTTCCCACCTGATTTTTCATTTAAATAATGATTTTTCACATTATTTTATGGTAGCTATAGCAAGTTTCAAGTCTCCTTCGATATATCGTGATGTTCATTTTTGAAAATTATGGTCCCATATAGACTAGAATAAAGGATAAAGCCAGAATATGCTTTTGGGGCGTGGCTATGCTCTGGTCCTCATCCGATACAGTCAGATTCAGAGACACGTTTCTCCCCGGATCTTCAATTCACGCTCTCGTCCAATAGAAATCACATCCGGTTTCAAAATGACAATATGGCGCAATTCAAATTGCCAAAATCGAGGCTTCCTTTATGGTACGCTGAAACCAATGGGTGACGTCACGGTAGCTTCATCCATCTTTTTATACAGTCTATGGTACAAACACGATCACTGGAGCAGCAGGACAGGAAAGAGTAAACATGGCCGAAGTATGAGAGATACTTATTTTTTGTATTTGCGTGCGACGTGCTGCATGTTTGTTAGCAGCTAATCAAGAACGGAGGACGAATGGCAGTTTTTTAAGCTCAGACAGCAGCTAGATCATTACCTTGCTGGTCAAAAACGAATAGCTATTAATACAGCATACTGTCGTGTAAAGAAATTATCTCTTGTACAACCTTGTCTAGGCAGATAATGAATATGAATTCTATTTGCAACAGTTGCTATTAACTTGTATCTGTTTTTCTGAGGTGGCTGGCCTGCTAATCTGGGGTCATTTCCCGAAAGCACAGATGCAAAACCTGCAGCCCCTTTGCCCTTTTACAAAACAATTTGACACCCTTATGTCAGTGTGTGCATTATTGTGCGGTAACTAAGGGTGTGGGATCAAAACCGTATTTTGTGAATGAGTGAGGGCGGGGGTGGGGCAAAATAATTATTGCTACCAGGCCCATCTTCACACGCTTCCACCCCTGGAAACCAGTAATGGTCATCTGTAATTTCACTGCACTTAAAGAAATGCTTTGACGATGAAGCCTTTCAATAATTACTGCATTTGCCAAATCTGTTATTCTTACCATCAGTGGCACAATTACTGTTCAGGGTTCTCATGTGCATCACCGCAGCCTTTGGACAATGGTCAGTCAGTCAAAGTTCGTGAGATATTGTGAAAGTGACAATATACTGCATATATTATACAATTTACAATGTAAACAGCACACTGTAATCGTATATGTGGCACTGTGAAAGCCGCACAACCTTTTGTAAATGAATTAAAGGGGACCTATTATGCTGATCTTTCTTTTAATACATATTGGTAATGTTATCATGTTGTTTGTCCATACTCAACCTCTGTAAAGTTTCTAAACATAAGATACAGAGGTTTTGCCGTAATCCAAGAACGTGATTTCGTGAACGTGATTTCCTCTGAACAGCTCCTCCCGAGATCTTCGCGAGATCTGGGCAAAACCTGACGTCAAGTTGTGCCGTCCAATTAGTACAGACTTAGCCAAAGCCAATCACGGCGCTGGACCTGTCCACACCGGAAACTATTCAAGCAGACTTGAACAACCGCGGATCATACTATGCCTTAGTAACATCTACACTTCCAGAAATACAAAAGAAGAACCGCAGATCATTTGAGGTGAAGTTTTGTCAGTATCTCTCCCAAAGCTGCTCGTCCATTTACTTTTGGACGCAAAGAAAAGCACCTATTTCTCTTCCAAAAGACGATGCCTCCAGAAATCAGTGGGTAGGTTTTTTGTTTGCTGGCAGCGAACAGCCACGGCCAATGGGAATGTTAGCTGTTTGTGCTCAGCATTTCACCAAAGACAGCTTTATCAATAAAGGATAATTCGACACAGGATAAGCGTTTCAGCTGCTTCTCAAACCTGAAGCAGTTGCATCAATCAAGCACTCGGAGCCACAAGCTGTAAGTAACGATATAACAGCAAATAATGTAAGTGAAGCTAACGTGTTACGGGTGGCTTGCAGGACCGCTAGCGATAGTTAGCACTAACAACTGGCCTCAAATTCAGGCTTTGTAAAATATCTGAAGATAAAGCCTGTATCGGTCGCGACTGTCTGCATCTCACAAGCTATGTTTCCATCCACTTGTCAATCGAATGATCTGAAGTTCGCCAAAAATATTCATGCAATAAAGCTGGTGAAAATACGTTTCCATCTAACGGCATTAAAGCTAATAAAAGTCGTGCGAATAAAAATTAGTGCATAATGACGTCACATGCTGTGATGGGATCAAATTGGTGTATCGAATGGATTTCTGACATTTTAAGCTGTTTCCATTCATTTTAGCACTGAATCGCAGAACCTTCAAGTGAGCAAAAGTAGTTTGTTAGCCAACTAATTTTGCTGATTAGCCAAAATGGACCAACAAATGACGATAATTGCACAAGTTGTAATAGAGCTTAGGTGCCAGCTATTAGCAGCATAGCAGACCACTATCAGAAGGAAACGACGGCATCAAAACACCGTCAAGAGATTTATTCGGCGAATAATGTTTCCATTAGCATTTATCGTATAAGCCTTTTACTGATCAAGAGAAAATCCAATGAGATGGACCGTACAAACTATGAGTCGATAGTCTTGAAATCAAGTCTAATTTCACCGTCTCCATAAGGCACTTTTAATTCGATATTACTTAATTCTTATAAGAACGTGTGGATGGAAACATGGCTACAGACGCGGAAGCAGTAGCTTCACTGCATTAGCCTACCCAACTGATGGCCTGTTGAATGTGGCTGTAGCACTGCGGCTAACGTAGCCAAGTTACTGTTGCTCATGTTTGTGTCCTAAATATGCAAAAGTAATATCAGGGGAAATTCTTAAGGAGGTGTGTGAACATAAACCTCATTTGAAGCGAACTTTTTATACTTGTTTGTAATTTGGATGCTTGGTACAACTGCCCCCCCATTAACGGAATTTTCTGTCTGTAAAACCTGTATTGCAGCATAATGTTTGTCTCTGTAGTTGTTATGACCGCTCGGTTATCAGCTACTGCATGTTAGTTTGCGTGCTGTGCAAATTAAAATGCTCCTGGTAACTTATAGGCAGTAATTATGATCGGTATGCTTGTGTTACTTTGGTAAGCATCAATGTGGCAGTTTCATCATAATGTTGCCTGATTGAAGCCACTACAGTTGAAGCTAACGGGAGAGGTGCTGTATATGTCTGCCGAGTTGGGCTGCAGTTAGACCAGAAGTAGGTTTTGCAGAGCTTGTGGCGCATTTTTGGGTGCTTGTGAAACGATCGCTTTACTTATCCATGACCGGGGTCAGCCTGATACTTCTCCAATACCTGGGCAAGCTCTCTGATGCTACCGGTGAAAGCAATAGGGAAGCGCACAGGCTATAACATGTCTGGTATCACAAATGATTTCTCTGCATTGCCATCGATTGAATATTAAATTCTTTCTTGTAAAAGTGATCGATTCGCTAGCTCCACATCAGCAATGGTTCATGCAAACGAAACTTACGGTCTGTAAAACCTGTATTATGCTCATAACATAACCGGAGCTCTATCTAGCTCTCGCGTACTATCCATAACGCGCCCATTTTCTGCGAGCAAATGCTGGTCATTCCGAGCAATGAGTAAACCATGACCGCGGGTACTTTCCGAAAAGGCCGTTTAGCCTGGAGCTTTCGCCCCTCCGTCATATGCCAGCGCAGAAGCTGTTCGTTTCTCCACGATAACTACACACCACAGCTATGCACACGAACTAGCAGGTCCTAATACACACCGATTCAGCCCATAAGCTGTTGGTCCACTTTTTGCTGCTCCTCACTGTCTCTGTTTCCCTCTAAACTCAGACCCACCGGATTTCTACGGTCTTCGGTTTACACGTGGGTATGTCGACCCGTTCAACAAATGTGTCTATATGGGGTGGATTCTAGCTTTCCCTGCATCCTAGCTATACAGTTGAAAAACCGCTGTACTCACCACTGTTGCCGTAGCAAACTGTAGCCGATAGCAAATTTGAGCTTGAGCTGCCAGACTGCGTCCTCCACTTTCGCTGCTGCATTTATTAGAACAAGTTCATTTCATTAGATCTATACACATGTACTGCGTTAGACTGCGGAATTTGCCCGCTGCTTCCTTATCAGATGGCAGCCATGTCTCACATTTCACTCTGGGGAGGCGGACCCAGAAAACTGCGTTCTGCAGCCTTGTCCCGCCCAACTTCGCCCTCCACAGAGCTGGCCAGTCAGAAGAGAGTGGGCACACGGGGAGTGGGGGCCATAGCAGAAGAGCCAACCCAATGCGGTGTTTCAGGCAGAGACTACAATGGACTACAAATGGGGTTTTTTGAGGATGGCAGTATGAGCTAAATAAGGACCCGTTTTGGACTTTAAACAATCAGGAGTACTCTAGGGGAGTCCAAGATCAAAATATAACCTTGGAAATATAGCAAAATAGGTCCCCTTAAAATGTATGTACCAACACCTCATGAATATATATATATATATGTTTACATTTACATATGTACTTATTTACTAACAAAAGAAAATAAATAATGTAACAAACTGTCTGTGATAACACCTGGTGATCGTAAAATCCCTTCATCCTCCCTGTACCCTGTGAAAACCATGTTTTTGTACCGCCATTTGAACTGGGTCATGCTTGGACATTGCTTGAGCTCCACACCCAACCCATAGAAATACAAAACTTTTTTAACGTTGTGCGGTCACGACGATGTTTAAGATTGTGCTCCCCTCTCAGATTATAGTCCCCATCTCTACTAAAAAATAATTTTTGAATATTGCCCGGAAGCAGGTTGTTTATTGCTTTGTACATAATTTGTGCTGTTTGAAAATGAACCAGGTCAATGAATTTTAATGTTTTTGATTTTCAGAATAGTGAATCTGTGTGATCTTTATACCTGGCATTATGAATTTGAATTCTACATCCTACCTTCAACAGGAAAAAATCAGATATTGTAATCGGTGTCGGTACAGACGCTGACTTTTGTATGAACCACTGGAGTATAGCAATCAATAACTGTTCTCACAAGCCTTTATGTAAATTATGCATTGTATGTATCATTTACTTCAGAAATAAACCACAACACAACAATTATCCTTATGGCTCTTTTTTGCAGTATTGATAGTGATTGTAATGTACATTTATAAGTGTTGCCCCAAACCTCCGCACAGTAAGTTCAATATGGCAAGACCAGTGAACAGTAGAGAATGTGGAGTGATTTGTGGTCCAGAATGTATTTTGCCTTACTGAGTACTGAGATGCTTCTCGATAGTTTATTTTGCACATGTTTTGAGTGAGGTTTCCAGTTTATTTTGCCATCTATTATTACTCCAATAAACTTATTTTCATTAACTCTTTCAATATCCACACCTTCAATTTGCACCTGCACTTGAGTATCCCTTTTATAGTTACCAAATAACATGAATTTTGTTTTACTTAAATTTAATAATAATTTGTTTCTATCAAACCACCTCTTTAACTTGCACATTTCTGCAGTGATCATATCCAATAGCTCCTTTAAATCCCCCCCAGAACAAAAAATATTTGTGTCATCGGCAAACAATACTATTTTCAATATTTTTGATACCTTGCAAATATCATTTATGTAAAGGATGAACAGTTCGGACCCAGTACTGACCCCTGGGGGACACCACAAGCGATGTCCAAGCATGACGATGTATACTCTCCCATCTTCACAAATTGTTGTCTGTCTCCTAAATAACTTCTTATCCAGTGCAATACTACCCCCCTAATCCCATACCATTCCAGTTTATTGATTAATATGTTATGATTGATTGTATCGAAAACTTTTTTAAGATCTATGAATACTCCAACTACATACTGTTTGTGGTCTTTTGCGTTTTTAATTGCCTCAATTGATTCAATTATTGCTAGTGTTGTTGAGCTGTTTGATCTGAATTTGTATAGACTCAGAGAGTAATTCATCTTTTTCTATGAATTTGTCTAATCTGTAATTGAATGGTTTTTCTAGAATTTTGGAGAATTGTGGAAGTAGCGAGACAGGCCTGTAATTTGTGAAGTGGTGTTTATCCCCCATTTTAGACAGTGACAGAACTTTAGCTATTTTCATTTTGTGTGGAAATTTACCAGTTTAAAATGACAAGTTACAGATGAATGTTAGTGGTTCTGAAATACCCTCAATGACCTTTTTTACAATTTTCATATCGATTTCATTACAATCCGTGGATGTTTTATCTTTACATTTATTTACAATATCTATTATTTCTTTTTCTTCCACTGCTGTCAGAAACATTGAGCTGGGATTCCTATCTATAAGGTTTTCATTCCAAACCTCAGATGACAATGGATCAGGGATTTTTTCTGCCAGGTTTGGTCCCATATTTGCAAAAAAAAATCATTAAAACTATTAACCACATCATCCATATTTTCCTTCTTAATGTTGTTATCAATAAAATATTGAGGATAACTTTGTTGTCTGGAGCCATTTTTTATAATACTATTTAATATGTCCCATAGACCTTTAATATTGTTTTTGTTATTATTTAATATTTTACTATAGTATTCTTTCCTGCATACCTTTATGATATTAGTTAACCTATTTTTATATTTTTTATATTTATGATCGGCTTCTTTAGTTCTTTGTTTTTTGAATCTCAATAGAGTGTATTTTTCTTTTTACAGGCATTTTGTTATCCCTTTGTTATCCATGGTCGATCTATGTATTTTTGTTTTCTACTGTATAGTTTAACTGGACAGTATTTATCATACAATGAGGTGAACACTCTTAAAAATGACTCGTATGCATGATCCACATCATTTTCTTTGTACACAATTTCCCAATTTTTTGCTAGCAAGTCATTCCTCAATGCACTCATGGTTTCCTCTGTCCTAACTTGTCTGTTAAGTTTTTCATCTGGCTGATTTCTCTTGTAGTTGCTGTCATAAACTGTAAAAACTGGTAGGTGGTCACAGATGTCGTTGATTAATAGTCCACTCACTGTATTGTTTCCAATGTCATTGGTGAATATGTTATCAATTAGGGTGGCACAGTGGGGCGTGATTCTGCTGGGTTATTACTATTAACTCTTAAAATAAAATAAAAAACTAACATTGATTCAAATTTAAAACAATGCTCAATTAATCTTACTACGAATGATAATACCAAATAAGTCCCCCACCTCCTCCTCCGGCTGATCGGTACCTGCTCGCTCTCTGTGGAGGGAGGGGCGAATTTATTGATGTGACCCCAGAGAACTTTGTAAACATGTCAAAATGACCTAAACTGTTCGGAGCACAGGGAAGAAAAAAGAAAAGGAGGAAAAAGGAGGGAGAAAGAAAGAGGTAAAGATACAGTAATGAAATGAAGCATCAGTTGTACTGCATCAGTTATTTAGCACAGTGTGCTGTTAAGTTGATAACTTGCTTCTGAGCGATTAGCCTCAGCATGGTATGCTAATCAGTAGGGATGCACCCAAATCCAAATCCATATTCGGCAATTCACAAATAATGGCTTTTTGCCGAATAAACTATCCATCCGAACATTTTGTTAAAAGTTCGGCTTTATATAATATGTATAATATATATATATATTTTTTTTTTATTTTACCCAAGTTGACTAAGGGAAACATCTCCTTCAAGTGGTTGGTTCTGAAGTCCTCTAATTCAAACTAGATTGGCTACCACCGCTGTCAATCATCCTCACCAGTCAGTCAGAATCAATGACGTCAGCAGCCGTAAGAGCGGGTTTCTTAAACCTGCATTGCTTGTCCTTTTAGTGCGAGTCTGTTCATTTAGTCATGTCTTCAGTGGAAGCTTGAGAAGCTAACGTATCGTCTTTAGCCTGTTAGTGTAGTTTGCTTGCTTTGTTCTACTATCGGGTTGTTGCCGCAAGAAAGTTTTAAAACGCTGACTGTATTTCTTTCGATTCGCAGAGTGGATAGACGTTCGAGTGGGTTTTTAAACCTGCGTTGCTGGTCTGTGTCTGTGTGCGGGCGCTCTGGAGAAAAATACCTGTGACTGAGAGTTGGGTAGCTAGCTATCATTGCAGACAGTTTTGCTAAATTCTGATTCCTTTAAGTACCACTAAAATAGTTACACTGAGTTTCATTGCTTAGTGGTGGCATGCTGCTGTTTAACTTACCAAGTTAGTTCGTGTGTGTATGCGTGCGCACACTCTGGAGAAAAATATATGTGGCTGAGAGTTGGGTGGCGCACTAGCTCCATTGTTTAGCTTGCGTTAAGTGCTGTAGCTCAGTGATTTTTATCTCGGAAATTTTCCTTTTTGATTTGTCTCTTTTGTAATATTTCGGAAAATGGATTCAAACAAACATGTGCATGGTCCCCCTGTTTGCGGTGCTTTCCCCCTGCCATTGTTGACCATCTGAATGCCTCTGCCTTCTACCCTCTAATCACTAAACCTACAAGAATTACAGCTACAAATAGAACTCTTATTGATAACATACTAACTAATTCAGTTGATGATCCAGGGGTATGTGGTGTCCTGCTAGTTGATCTTACTGACCACCTCCCCCTGTTCCATTTGGCAAATACCGTTACTCCTTTTAAAAATGGCAAGCCAGTAGCCTTTTGTAGAAATTTCTGTCAGGCTAACATAGAAAAGTTCGTCCTGTCCCGCTGTGAAAATTCATGGCATTCGGTGGAGATGGAAGGAGATGCCTAGCAAGCATATGATATACTCAGTAAAAAAGAAACTTCACACTCGTTTGGAGGTCGATAAGTTGAACATACAAGAAAAGTGGTTTTAAATAATGATTTAATTCCATTCTGTACCCATTAAGGACGGTGTACCATAAAAATCATGTTCATAATGTAACCAGTTCCACTGGAAATGCTACGGAAATGTAAGAGAGTAAAAATGGTAAGTTACAACTTGATGAAAGCATGTCA
This sequence comes from Gymnothorax javanicus, assembly GCA_029692085.1. Taxonomy (NCBI): domain Eukaryota; kingdom Metazoa; phylum Chordata; class Actinopteri; order Anguilliformes; family Muraenidae; genus Gymnothorax; species Gymnothorax javanicus. Next base: position 8,621,018 of record CM056197.1, read on the forward strand.
ATAGCGCGTATGCCCTCCATGAGCGTTCACAACTGCGACGCAACGTCTCCTCATGGATTGAATGATGCGTCTGAACACAGCTTGGGGGATGCGTCGGCATAATTGAACCAACATGGCACCAAGTTCCTGCAAATTCTGTGGAGGGTTCCTTACTTGACGGAGTCTTCGGCCCAACACATCCCATACGTGTTCTATGGGATTAAGGTCGGGAGACCTTGAGGGCCACTCCATGACATTGATGCCAGCATTCCTAAGAAAATTCCACGTTAAATTGGCCGTATGAGGTCTGGCATTATCGTGTTTGAATGTCAGACCTGGGCCATGAGCTCTGGAATGAGCACTTGATCTCTGTTTCCTGCAGCAGTTAGGTTTCCTTGAACGACTATCAGTCGGGAACGGGCAGGACCATTAAAGGCACCCCAAACCATAACACTACCGCCCCCAAAACGGTCCACTTCCTGCACACAACACTGGGCGTTGCGTTCACCGCGTCTCCTCCAAACTCTAACTCTCCCATCAGTGAAGTGCAAAGTGAATCTGGATTCGTCACTAAAAACGACCCTATTCCAATCACGCTGAGTCCATCTCAGATGTCGTTGTGCCCAGAGAAGCCATTGACGTCGGTGTAACTGGGTTAAAATTGGTCCACGATATGGCCAACGTGCATGGAGACGAGCAGTGCTCAGGCGATTGCGTATGGTTTGGGCAGTCACACGACCTCTAAACAATTAATTCCTAGTGGACGTTGCAGTGAGAAATCGATTACGCAAATGACGTAAGACGATTTGTTGGTCTTCTGCTTGTGTCGTCACACGTGGTCTACCCGAACGAGGTCGGTCTGCTGTGGTGCCAGTTTGTTGGAGACGTGTCTGAAGATCATGGATAGTCCGTCAACTGCATCCCATAACCCTGGCAACGTCCGTGACCAACGTTCCCGTATTCAGCATGCCAATGGCACGTTCACGTTGAATGTTTGACAGTTGTAGCATTGCAAATCAACGGATAATTGACTGTAAGAACTTGTTTTTCCGAGATGTCACTCTACCGTGCTAACGTGGGCTCAATTGCACGTGTCTCATAAGGTCACGTGACTAGGAACACTAGGAAACATGCTTTTACCTTGATGTATGCTCGCACGTGCTGCATGCTTGTGCACGTCGGAGTTGCTTTGTGTCATGATGTCTTTGACTTCGCATTTACCCCTAATAATAATAATATCTCTTGTATTAAGTTTCAAGAAAATATTTAGAAATTTATGAGTGTGAAGTTTCTTTTTTGACTGAGTCTTGGCTCACTAAAGGGTTAAAGAAATCGATAAGAAAAAAACATAAACTTTACAAGGCATACCTTACGAGTCCGTCTCCACTGAACTTTAAGTTTTATTCCTCTTATAGGAATAAACTTCATCATCTCCTCCGAATTGCTAAGCGGCAACACTATGAAACTAAATTTAATGAGTCTGGTAATAATATGAAGTCAACTTGGTCAATTATAAGTGAGATGATGAAAAAGACTCCTTCTAATAAAATATTATGTGATGAATTTCAAGGGGGATTGGAAAGTAAGTTAGTAACCGACCCTGTAGAAATTGCCGATGGATTTAATGACTTTTTTTTTAACATTGGACACTCACTTGCTGCCATTATACCTTACAGCTCTATGACATTTCCTGAAATACAGGCTCCTCCCAAACAATTCAGGTTTAGGATGATTGAGTCAGCAGAGCTTGAGGACATTGTGACCAAACTCAAACCTAAGGGAGCTGGTCATGATGGACTGAAGCCTAGTCTTCTCAAGAAATGCTTGCCTGCTATATGGAAACCTCTTCTTCATATATTGAATTGCTCACTTGCTAAAGGTCGTTGTCCTGACCAATTCAAATGGGCCAGAGTCATCCCGGTATATGAATCTGATGAAATGTCTAAATTTTCAAACTATAGACCGATATCTATTCTGCCTTGTCTGGCCAAAGTACTTGAAAGAATTGTGTACAACAGACTAATTGAGTATTTAAATGAACATAATCTTCTCTACTCTCATCAATATGGATTTAGAGAAAAACACTCGACTGCGATGGCTCTGGTTCAATTAAATGATTGATTTTCAAGGGCTTTGGATAATAATGAATTTACTACTGGGGTTTTTATAGACCTGTCCAAAGCTTTCAATACCATTGATCATAGTCTTCTGGTTAAAAAATTGGAGCTGTGGGGCGCCCCGGTGGCTCATCGGTCTAAGCGCGCATACCATAAAGGCTGTGTCCTTCCTGCAGAGACCTGGGTTCGCTGCAGGGTGAAGTTGCCTTCAGCCGTCGACTTCCAGGCTGCTCAGCCTGTCAGGCTGCGTAAACGCCGCCCCCAAGTACAGCCAATCAGATCGCGAGCTAGAGTACAACCAATCCGCTCACGAGGCAGCAAATTCAATTCAAATTCCTCTCCTCAAAGCGGAGAACATCAATACTTAAGAACATCAATATTGTTAAAAACGAATGCATTTAATCGTCTTTTCTTATTAAAGAAACTGATTCGGGAGGTAACGTTAGATATTTCAGCTATTTTGATTATGTTAACCAATATGCAAAGAAGTGCTTTTTTTTGTCTTACAGTTAACTTATAGACCTAACCTTAGCTAAACAGGTCATACTTGTTAACCTAAACACTTCTACAATATAACTTCAAGTATAGCTCTGTTTGAAACATAAAATTGGCCTACTTGTGTGATATTTTGTTCAATTAGCTGTTTAGTTGAGCTTCTTAAAAACTTCAACTGCAAGTTGTTGTAACGTTAGCTGCCTTCAAGGCTGATTGTGGGGACTAGTGCCTTGCAGGCTGGTTAGAAGGCTAATGTTGATTTCATCTTGTATAATCTTTAATAGTATTCAGTCAGATGCCTTCAAGGCTGATTGTAGAGATTAGTGCCTTCAAGGCTGACAGTAGACTCGTGCCTTGCAGGCTGGTTAGAAGGCTAATGTTGATTTGATATTGTATAATCTTCAATAGCATTGCCTCAGATGCCTTTACGGCTGATTGTAGAGCACTAGTGCCTTACAGGCTGACCGAAGAGACTAGTGCCTTGCAGGCTGGTTAGAAGGCTAATTTTGATTTCATATTGTATAATCTTTAAGAGTATTCAGTCAGATGCCTTCAAGGCTGATTGTAGGGACTAGTGCCTTCCAGGCTGACTGTAGAGACTAGTGCCTTCCAGGCTGACTGTAGAGACTAGTGCCTTGCAGGCTGGTTAGAAGGCTAATGTTGATTTCATATAGTATAATCTTCAATAGTATTCAGTCAGATGCCCTCAAGGCATCAGGGCCCAGGGTGGGTGCTGGGGCGGGACCTGCTGCAGGAGCATCAGGGCCCGGGGTGGGTGCTGGGGCTGTTTTTTTTACTTTTTTAGCGGGACGGGTAGATAGGGCTCCACGATGGCGCCGAGACATCGTTTCAACTCCTAAAAAGAATGTAAAAAGTAAAGACAACATCGATATGCAACAACACCTCAGTCAGTTTTCTGAGGTAACGTGGTTGGTTTCAAACTGTAATAAATCTATGGGCTGAAAAATAGAAGATTTTAAATTAGCCTTGGAAGGCTCCAACTCAGTAGAGACTCCCAGTAGAGACCCCCTCAGTAATGCTGTGGGAGTCTCTACTGTCAGCCTTGAAGGCATCAGAATTGTAAACACACAGACACACACACATATATATATGAAATCATCAGCCTACCAACCAGCCTGGAAGGCACTAGTCTCTACAATCAGCCTTGAAGGCATCTGACCGAATATTATCAAAGATTATACAATATCAAATCAACATTAGCCTTCTAACCAGCCTGCAAGGCACTAGTCTCTACAATCAGCCTTGAAGGCATCTGAGGCAATACTATTGAAGATTATACAATATCAAATCAACATTAGCCTTCTAACCAGCCTGCAAGGCACTAGTCTCTACAATCAGCCTTGAAGGCAGTTAATGTTACAGCAACTTGCAGTTGAAGTTTTTAAGAAGCTCAACTAGACAGCTTATTGAACAAAATCTCACAAGTAGGCCAATTTTATGTTTCAGAGTTATATTTAAAGTTATATTGTACAAGTGTTTAAGTATGACCTGTTTAGCTAAGGTTAGGTCTATAAGTTCACTGTAAGGAAAAAAAAAGCACTTGTTTGCATTGGTAAATATAATCAAAATAGCCGAAATATCTAACATTACCTCCCGAGTCAGTTTCTTTAATGAGAAAACTCACGATTAAATGCATTCGTTTTTAACAATATTAATGTTCTTAAGCCCACTTACCGAGTAAAGGCTTCCGAATTGAACTGGCTGCCTCGTGAGCGGATTGGTTGTGATCTAGCTCACGATCTGATTGGTTGTACTTGGGGGCGGTGTTTACGCAGCCTGACAGGCTGAGCAGCCTGGAAGTCAATGTCTGAAGGCAACTTCACCCTGCAGCCCTGGGTTCGATTCCAGCTCAGGTCATTTGCTGCATGTCTTCCCCATTCTTCTCCCCAACCTTCCTGTCTCTCTACAATGTACAACTGTCAAATAAAGGAAAAATTCCCCAAAAAAAATCTAAAAAAAAAAAAATAATTGGAGCTGTATGGTATCAGGGGAATAAAGTTCCAATGGTTCCAAGACTATCTCAATAACCAGAAACAGTTTGTTTCTTGGAATGGTTCTGAATCCAGCTATAAGAAGATAACGTGGTATACCGCAAGGTTCTATTCTTGGTCCTTTGCTTTTTATTATTTATGTAAATGACTTATATCTGGTTTCAAATAACATGTTCTTTTATCATTTTTGCTGATGATACAAATGTGTTTTTGTCGGATCGAAATTATGAAGACCTTATAATTCAAACAAATGCTGAACTCAAAAAAGTTCATCTCTGGTTCCAAAAAAATAAACTCTCTCTTAATATTAAAAAAACTTCATGCATGTTAGTAATACCTAAGAATAAGAAAAAAATGCCCTTTGATAAAGTTGTCTATATATCCAATCATTTGCTTGTTAGAGTGCAATATGCCAAGTTCTTAGGTGTCTACATCGATGAAAAATTTAATTGGAAAAAACAGACATCATTGATCTGAAACAAAGTTGCTAAGAATATTGGTATCATCAGCAGGATAAGACATGTCTTACCTAGAAAGATTCTTATATCACTCTATTATACTTTAATATATCCTTTTCTTTCCTATTGCAATCTAGTATGGGCAAACACTTACAGAACTAACCTCAAACATATTGTTACTTTGCAGAAACGATTTGTTAGAATGGTTACATTTTCTGAACCACTTGCGAGCTCGGGCCCTCTGTTTCAAAAACTTGCAATTATGAATGTTTATAATATAAATGTTTATCAGATCTGTTTATTTGTGTTCCAGCAAAGAAGGAATCTTTTACCTCCAAGCCTCCGTCATATGTTTCTGTCTAACAAACAAGTCCACAGTTACCCAACTTGAAATGCTTACGATCTCCACACTGCTTTCTTTAGAACCTCTCTTGGACAATTTGCAATACGTTATCAAGGTCCCCGTCTCTGGAATCAGCTACCTGACTATCTGAAAAAATGTATCAATTTAACAACATTCAAAAAGGCTCTCAAAAGGTACCTCGTCAGTCAAATTATGTACTATCAAATATTATAAGTACTCCACTAGAGTTTTGTTGCTTAGGCTATTCATTGTTTATAGCCTATTCTGTTTATTCATTTATGTTTGTCTTTTTTCACATTATTCATTCATATATGTATTTTTGTTTTCTTCTTACATTCACAGTATAATTACTTAGTTAATTTTTTTCCCCCGTCTTTTTTTTGTCTTTTTAACAAATATTTATATTATTGTTTTCATGGGTGAGGTTTTCATATAAGCCCTCTCGGGTTTCATACCTCTCCTTTGCACATTCCAATTATATTTATTGTTGATATTATTTTATATGATATGTTTGTGCAAAATAAATAAATAAATAATAAAATAAAGAAACATTGCAGTGATGTCTGGGAGCGCTTTACAGTCAGCACAGTAGAACCAACCAAGGTGATCTACAAACTATGCAAAGCTAAAGTTAGCAGAGGCAATATTAATCACCTGTCAACATCTGCCATGCATAATCACTTGAGTTATCAGCATCCCACCCAGAAAATGACTCAAACTACCCCATATACTGCTTCAATCACTACTAAACCCCCAAGTGCCACATCAAAAAAGTTTAAATATTTGTCTTTTTAAAATATAGTGGGCACTTTTTTCATTTGATAACTGATTATTCATTCTCCTCAAGATAGTGGTTTCGGAATTTCAGTAATTTTAGAGTTCTTTGTGGTTAAAATCCAAGTATTAATTCACTTATTTACAGGATTTTTATTTTGTGGTAAGGGTATTTATATTGTATTTCAGATTTTTTTGTATTTATTTGTAATTTGTTAAGCATGTAAATTGGGTGACATGTTATCTTATCAATTAAAGACAATGGTAAAAACAATGCTATTTGATTTCTTTTGTAAGCGTATGTAAATCGCCGATGGAGGGGGGTGCCATATAAAATCCTGGCACCCCCCTCTACGGCACCACATTGGGTAGAGCCGGCTCTGCCCCATACAGACACATTTGTAGAACGGGTCTACATACCCAAGTGTAGACCGGAGACCATAGAAATCCGTGGGTCTGAGTTTAGAGGGAAACAGAGACAGTGAGGAGCAGCAAAAAGTGGACCAACAGTTTATGAACTGCTTCGGTGTGTATTATAAGGACCTGCCGGTTCGTGTGCATAACTGTGGTGTGTCATTAGCGTGGAGTAACGAACAGCCTCTGTCCTGGTATATGACTGAGGGGCGAAAGCTCCAGGCTAAACGGCCTCTTCAGAAATTGCCCGTGGTAATGGTTTACTTATTGCATCGGAATAACCAGCATTTGCTCGTGGAAAATGGGCACTATAAGCCGCTTTCACACCGGACGCGAAACAAATTTTTTGCGCGACAGATTACATTCAAAGTCAATGCATTGTCTGTGCATTGACTTTGATTGTAATCTGTTGCGCGAAAAATTTGTTTCGCGTCCAGTGTGATAGCAGCGTAACTCGCGCATAACGCATGTATTCGTGTCTTTGCATTGACTTTGATTGTAATCTGTCGCGCGAAAAATTTGTTTCGCGTCCAGTGTGATAGCAGCGTAACTCGCGCATAATGCGTGTATTCGTGCCTTTGCATTGACTTTGAATATAATCTGTCGCGCAAAAAATTCGTTTCGCGTCCGGTGTGAAAGCGGCTGAACGTGCCCATAACGCGTGTATTCGCGTCTTTGGATTGTGTTAGAAAGTAGGATTTTGTCTGCCTGTTTTATTTTTAGTTTTCATTATTGTTAATTTTTATTTTCATTTATGTACCTTTTGTTATTTTTCTGAGTGATTGTGTATTGTTCTGATTGATTGTCATTGTCAGTGTAAATCCTTGTGTTCTTCCCTCCTGTCAGTCCTTGTTAACACACTAATTCCCCTGTTAATTCGGTGAGGTGATTCTAACTTCCTTCATTCTGTTCTTGCTGCCTGTCTGCACCTGAGAGTAGTTTAGAATCAGGGCCTGGGTGTGTAGAGCAGATTAGCATAGGTTTCCACGCCCTTTTCATTCTACTCACCTATCCCTGTCCTGCTCTTCCTGGTTCCGCCCCTCTCTGGCTTCTTGCCACAGCTGTGCTCTATCTAGTCGGGTAATCACAGTAATTGTCTGAGTGCTTAAATATCCCATTTCCCTTTACTCTAAGTCGATTCGTTTTCTGACTCTGTCTGATCTCGTCTCTGCGTTTCTGGTTTGTAAGATTTCTCGATTGTTGATTGCTAGTTTTGTCAGTATTCTTGTCATTGTATATTTGTATTGTATTCTTGTTGTTTGATTGATTTGAGTGCTTGCCAGTCCGTTTTCCCTTTTATTCCCGTGTATCCTTTGTTAGATTTAATCTGTCTTCCCTTTCCCTTTTCCCCTCTTCCCTTTTCCCTTTACCCCTCCATTAGTTAGATTCCTGTTGTTCATTGTCATTGTGCGGATTGATATCCTGGCTTCTGACCCTTGGCTTGTTTCTTGACTTTGTTTCCGATTCCCTGTACATACCTGTTTGCTGGCTTTGACCCTGTTCTGTTTCACAATGAGTTTAGAATCGAATCCTAATATTAATAAACGCCATGCTGACTCTGATCTGCGCTTGGAGCATTCGTCTGTTCCTAACAGATTGACTTTGAATGTAATCTGTCCCGCGAAAAATTCGTTTTGCGTCCGATGTGAAAGCAGCTTTATGGATAGTACGTGACAGCTAGAGAGAGCTCCAATTATGTTATGAACATAACACAGGTTTTACAGACCGTAAGTTCCGTTTGCGTGGACAGTTGCTTATGTGGAGCTTGCGAATCGATGACTTCTACAGGAAAGAATTTCCAATTCAATCTCCGCCTTTTTCGGCTTTTTATTAGCCAGAACAATTTCTAAAGGGGGATGAAAATATGGCAATGCAGAGAAATCGTTTGTATACAAGACTCGTTAGAGCTTGTGCGTTTCGCGATGGTTTCACCGCAGTAACATCAGAGAGCTAGCCCAGATATTGGTGAAGTATCCAGCTGACCTCGGTCATGGATAAGTGAAGCAATCACAAGCAGCCGTAAACAAACCCAAACATATATCCCAAGCTCTGCAAAACCTATGTCTGGTCTAAGTACAGCCTTTTACAGCACCTCTCTGGTTAGCTTCAACTGTAGTGGCTACAATCGGGCAACGTTATGATGAAACTGCCACATTGATGCTTATCGAAGTAACACAAGCATACTGATCAGAATTACTGCATATAAGTTAACCAGGAGCATTTTTAATTAGCACAGCAGCACGCAAACTTACATGCAGTAGCTGGTAACCGAGCATTCATAACAACCACAGAGACAAACCCTTGCAACACTGATTTTACAGACAGCAAGTTCCGTTACCATGGGCAGTTGTACTAAGCATCCAAATTATAAACAAGTTTAAAAAGTTAGCTCCAAACGAGGTTTATGTTCACACACCTTCTGTTGAATTTCCCCTGATATTACTCATGCATATTTAGGACACAGACATTAGCAACAGTAACTTGGGTACGTTAGCCGCAGTGCTACAGCCACATTCAACAGGCTATCATGCAAGGTAGGCTTATTCAGTAAAGCAACTTACAGCTTCTGCTTCACGGACAGTCGCGACCGATCCAGGCTTTATCTTCAGATATTTTAAAAAGCCTGCGTTTGAGGCCAGTCGTTAGTGCTAACTATTGCGGGGAAATTACCTCTTGTTACCTGGTGGTGTTAAGGGTGGAAGACAATTGAAATAAAGACTTGACCAGATTGTGATTGAAATATAGTAAATTTATAACAGACAAAGAGCAAATTACAAACCACAACAGAGGGATGTTCTCGGCCACTGTTTGGAGAGCGCTCTGCCTGGGCGTTGCCCGGGCATCAGTTCGTATAATCCACAGTCCTTTAGCTGTACGTCAATTGGCTGTAGATCTGTCTATAACCGTAGTCTAATCAGCTCCCGCCTTTCTTCATAGTATTGTCCAGTCTACTTTGGACAGGTCACTGAGAGGCGGCTACGGGATACCTGATGCCACTTTGGACTGCGCTTAGGGTGTTTTCTTTCTTGGCCGAAACTCCGCATTCCTGTGCCACTCTTGACTTTGGTCCTCTGCACAGTTCCTCTCACACACAGACACACATTCTGGGTAAATAGGTTCATAAGCTTTGGGGTATTGACATAAAAGATGTTTTAAGCAGTAAAAGATAATAATAATAGAAAAGATGTTTTGATAATAATACTGATGATAATAAGATGATAAGAATGCAAAGGATGTTTTGTATTATTCCACAACTCCCTCCTTTGGCCCCATTTTATGGGGGCAACACTATGTGCTGAAGCGATTACATTCTCACCCTTTTGTGTTGTGAGCACCTATGTTACATATTGCTATCAATGGGGTGATTGCATTAGCATCCTAGCGCAGCGGAGCAAAACCTGACCTCCAGGCTCTACTTGACCACTGGGACCCCTCCTTGGGTGCCCCCCTTCACCCCTTGACAACTCAGGGATCCACATGACCATGGCTTGGCCATGACGCGCCAGTGGAGGTCGGCAGCTAGTTGCCGCCCAGCGTCCGCTCCAAGTTTAAAACCCTTTGGTCCTACAGCAAATCTGCATATTCCGGCATTTTAATTTTACCTCATATCTGCAAGTGCACTCATCAGCCACTATCACGGAATATGGATCTAGCACATGAGCACATGAGCACACTCTAACATCATAAATTTACTAAGCTAATACCCTTCATCCACTCAAATCTCATTCACACTCCTCCTCAGACCACCCCAGAATCTCCCCGTCAGCAGGCTCCCTGAAATTCAGGATCAGTCAGAAGTTGTTTTCTGAGATTAGACAGGTCTGGGTGATAGTTCTCCGCCCACTTCCAGCAAGCCCAACCTGCTCCTCCGCCTTGTCCATGTTTGCAGTAGGGATTTCCAATGGGGCAGTTGGGTGTGTAGGGTTCTGGAGGACACACCCACTCGTCACTTCCTGTCACATTCCCGGTCACCTGTTGGTACAGTACCATAGTTGCCTCGTCGGACGAGGTTAGGGCAAGTCCCCTGGCCTCCAGGCCTATGGGGTCATCTCCGTACTCCTCTAACTCAATATCTTCATACCCCCTCCATTTGGAGGGGTCAGTACCACAGTTGATTACGTTACATAAATCAAATTGAAATGTGTTCTCACTGTCCGGGTCCACCTTTAAAATTACCTTGGCTCCGCAGGGGTCTGAGTTCACTGTAGCTGCGTCTGTTACCTGTACCAAAGCCAAGATTACGACAGTACTTGCTATTTTCACGTTACTTTTGGGACGTGCAATTAAATTTGTCTTGTCCGTGTATTCCGGTGATGTATGTGTTAGGACCCAACGATGTATCTACTGCAAGACCAGGCTGGAGAATGCTCCTCCTGCTATTAGTCCTCCTACTACTGCCGCTACCATCAACATGTCTTCCGTGAATTCTTGGTGTGGTGTAGGTGTCATGTGGGCATCTTTCTGAGTGCGTTCAGCGTATAGCAAAGCGCCTACAAAAAGTAAAGAAAAACCTACTTAGAGAGCTAATCCCTCCTTCCCTATTCCTAGCCACATTTCATTACGTTTCCTCACCCTCCTTCGATTCTCCATCTCCATCTTCCTCGTTAATGTCCTGGAATGACAACAGGTTAGTTCTTACCTGCTCCAGTGACCGGTCTGGCGGTCTTGCTTTTGCAGAGTGTGCAAAATGATGCCAAGTCTTATCTCCCTCCTTTTCGACCCGCACTGCGTGGTCGGAAACCTCAGTGATCTTGAACGGTCCCGTCCAGATCGGTTCATCCCAGCGTGGTCGGCCTGGTGCCTTTAACCAGACCCAGTCGCCAGTGGTCACCCCTGGGGCCGGGGTGCAGTTGTCCTCGTCTCCTGTGGAATTTGCTGCTTGCACCTGGCGAGAGAAGCTTAGTCATGTTGCCCAAAACCTGCATATAATCTGATAGGTCTGTTTGCAGCAAGGCTGCGGTGGGGACCACGTTAGGGTCTCCCGGAGGCCCAGGCATGGCCTTCCAGTGAGTAATTCATGTGGTGAAAGAAACGTGTCCTTCACTGGTTGCTGGCACATAGAGTATAGTGCCAGTGGGAGGGCCTCAACCCAGGTCAAATTAGTGGAGTACATGGCTTTTGCCAGTTTTGCTTTCAGGGTTCCATTAGTTCTCTCCACTAATCCTGCTGATTGCGAATGATATGCACAATGCTTTTTCAGTCCTATTCCCAATTTTGCTCCCAGGTGGGTCAACACTTCATTCCTAAATTCTGACCCATTGTCACTATACAATGTCTTTGGAATTCTCCACCTAGGAATAATTTCTCTTCTCAGGATTTTTGCTACTGTGATTGCATCTATAGCTTCTACCCCATTTAGAAAAAGGTCATATCAGTACTAACGCATATCTCTTCCCTTCGCATGGTGTTAAATGTATGAACCGTGTGGAATGGCCCAGGGGGTGTAGGGATTGCCCCCTTCTGCACTACTACCCATCTGTGTCATGTTGGACATTTCTTAGAAAAATTTTTTTTTTTAGTAAAGAAGTGATAGTACTTTGATCTGTTGCTCTATTAACCCCTTGGTCCCTCCTCTTGGTACATGGCACTGCCCATGCACCAAATCTACAGCAATATGGAAGAGGGATTTTAGTAATACAGGCTAACAATTGGGTCCTACCCACCCGTCATTAGTGTGTTGTGTTCCATGTGATGTCCATTGACATTTTTCTTGTGGGGGAGCAGCATCATGTTCTGCTCGCTGCAGGTCACATGAAATTGACTCTTCAGATTAGTGTAATAGCCCCACAAGAGTGTTTGGCTGTTGCCTTTGCTTCTCTGTCTGCAAAGGCGTCAGCCAAACTGATTGGGTCAACATGTTTGGTGTGCAGAGGGCCACAATTAACACAGCTATCATGAGTACAGACAGCATATCCAACACATGGATTGCCTTTATCGACTCTTGACGCCGAACCATCAACAAAGTGTTCAATCTCAGGATTTGATAGAGGGATGTCCTTGAGTCCAGGACATGCAGTATTATTAGATAGGACTTCTTTGAAACAAGGGGAACAAAATGTTTTTTGTTTTTTTTAAATGATCAACAGTTTATTGCAATATAATTCTGCAGAATGAGACAGCAAACGGGGACTCTGTGTCCACAGCAGTCAGAGGTTGGTCTCTGCTGAATAATTTTCACAAGCAATTCTTATACCCTTCTAGCCAGGCATCCTTCAAGCAATCAATCACAAAATTACACAAAATTTTATTCTTTGAAGATTTCTGCTCTAGGGATGCGCTTGGAGGAGTCACATCTTGTGCTTAGGGGCTCACTTTCAAGGCCTGGTACTGATAGAAACAATTCTGTTATCTTGCTAAGTTGGGACATTTCCCAGACATGAGCCCATAACTCCTTTCCAGGAGCGTGTACCCCTCCTATCAGTACTTTCCCACAGACAGTTTTCTCAGAGCCTGAACCTGAGAACAATATAAGCATTGACATTTCTAACAAATATATATTATTTTGTTTTTAAGCAGTAAAACTATAATGTAATAAAATCTAAGTGCACTTAACACTATTTAGAGGAATTATAACAGTAACAACAAAATTTCCTTCAGCAACATTAGTCAAGTCAGGTCTATTTATAGAGAACATTTAAAACAACAAAGCTGAATCAAAGTAGTGTACAATGATAATTGGCAGATAATAAAATGGGGAAACTAAAACATCTATCAAAATCAATAAATCTGTAAAACTAAATCAAGCGAAAGAGTCGATGGAATTCACTTAGATCCTTTCTTTACCTGCCAAATAAATCCCAATTCAAGAACTTTGTCTTGTGTATTTTGTCCCCTCTGTCTTAATGTGTTTTACAAAATCATCAATTTCATTGGAATTGTTTGCAATACACTGCCTTGTCGATCACAGTGCATGTGCCACCTTGATAAATTAATTTTATTTAAAAATTCATTATTATTAAATTTGTTCATACTGGCTACTGAGCTCCTGTCAATTTTGCATTAATGTTTATTTATTTTTTATTTTATTATTATTTTTTATTTGCAGCATATTCACGATTTGGTATTCCTCTGTATTCCAGGTCAAAAATGGGCCAGTAACAATAATATCTTTTCAAAGTGTTTTTTTTTTCAATTAATTATGATTGAGTAATCCGCCTCTGTCTAGGGTTCCGCTAAAAGCATGGAGGAGATGCACAGTCAGGGCTTATTAGCCCCAGCCATAGTGTCAATTCCCCATATCCTCAGCAGAACCGGTGGAGTTGCTTTTAGACTGTGTTACAATATGCAATTTCTTTTTTTATTATTATTCACAAAAAATGGGTATGTATTGAACATTCAACTGTAATAATTTTTCTGTTGGGCTCCCAGCACATAAAGGTAAACAATCGTCCCAAATTTGGTCAGCTCAGTCAGTCAGTCAGTACCTTTTATTTGAAAGTCCCTGTCCTTCTCACTACTAGTCAGAGTAAAAGATTTTGTCAGCCAAATCAAAAATAAATTGAGAATGTGATCACGTTATTAGTCGACTTTTTCAATTATATGGTAGTCCACCTTTTGAATTTAGTCTCGTGTTAGAATTCTGAATTGGATTTCCCCAAATCTACTTTAGAAGGTAAACTTAGGCTGAAAACCCACAGTTAAATCCCCAGCTGGCCAGCTAATCACTTTCACAGAGGGTTATTTTCATCTCTTCTCTTCAGCAGTGCGCACTCTGTGAAAAAGTTTCACTAGAATGAGTTTAGATGCATACAACAATGAACAAAAACTTCATCAACACAATTTTGCCATTTTTCCACTCGCTTGGATCCTTTCCTGTAAAAATTGAATAAACAGATTAAGGTTATCATGCCCCTCTTAGTTTTTTCCCATGTAGAATCACGGGTTGATAATTCCTGTTTGAAATGGAGGAAAGATCTTTCATTAATTCATTTGCATTTCTTCGGTCAGGAAAGCTTCCAGTCACATTTGCTCAATCACTATGCATAATTCTCTGTCCTCTGACTTCTGCATGTGGACCTTTCACCTATCTGTGCTCCCTAATCTGCTTTGGTCAATAAGGCTCCATTCCTCTATTGTTCTGACTCTGCATTCCTCCATCTAAACACCCATCCAGCCTCTAATCCCACAATAGTTCACTTGATTTTATATTTTATTTTTATAAATCTAATATGTACCATTAAATTTCATATTATATTTTATATTTCCAGGTGCTTTTCTGATCTTTTTCAAATATCAATTGAAAATTTTCAATACTTGAGAAACCTCTGTATCAATAAAATTTGGCACAGAGTCTCTTACCGTATACAGTGTTAAACAGTACTTTGGCAAGTTTTGAACACACAGTGTTATTCTTGTTTGTACTTTTCCTTCATTTTCTTTTCAGAGATATGCTTCTAGCACACAAATCTCACACAGTCTAATTATTTACAGAAAACTGCTTAGATTTTCTAGCTCTTTACAATTTTACAAATATTGAACAAATTCAAATGGTGTAATTACTTCACGCTCATAAAGGATATTAGTAGTGGTTTTCTCAGCAATGCATAACTACCGCCAAATATTAGAGCATTTAAATATTGGACGTTGTCCTGCATCTCAAAGCAATTCAGTTAGCCACTTTATCGACGTTCATGTAATTGACGTTCAATTATTACTTCCTCTAAACTTCCCTCTGTTTATAGTTACTGATCGTTCAAGAAGGGCATACGCTTATTTAATCAAGAAATAGGGACTTTTATTGGATTTCACAAGGAATAATTATTCTGCTCACTTCTACAACTTTGTCCTTTTACAACTCCACAGCCATTAAAATGGCTAAACTCCCGCTTTAACCGACTCCACTTACACGAACTTCACTTACTCGGACCAACTAATTTCACTTACTCTGACCAACTTCACTTTTTACCAATCCCGCAATTACTCGAAAAATTCCATAAAATACTGTAAATATAGGCTAATTAACGGGCGCCGTAAATTAATCTTGAATAAATGCTAATTTTATTGTAGACATCTGTATGAGCACTTCATGTAATAGAATGACAACTGTATTCAATCTAACAAAGACAGAACTAACAAATGTGCCAGCAATGCAGTTGTTTACAGACTCTCACAGAGTTGGGTTCATTCACATTGACTTCCACACACACACACACACACACACACACACACACAATCTGAGCTCAGCATACACACACATACACCTCAGCACTTAAAGCACCTGCCAACAGCACTCGAAAACATTCCTTGCTCCATTCCCAATTCACTCACTGCCACCACCAGCGTGGATTTACAATAATATACACTCAGGTCCTGATCTCTACATGCGCAGTCCAATGGCCAAGTCCTTTGTTGGATATTTTATTGTTATGTGACCTTTATATTTCTCCTCTCTTTTCTTTTGTCACATACATGTGTGTATTATCTTCCTAGGCCTCCTTGATGGATCTCCCGTATAGGACCTCTAGACCGTTCAGAACTCAGTGGCTGACGTCCCCCCACCTAACCTATTAAGTCCTTTACTTCCTACCGTGTCCACCCTCGCCCACACGTTTCAAGTTAAAATATCCCTTGGGTATTTACCTGGCCTTGTGACGGATTTTTATGTTATTTTTTTATTTTTTATGTCGTCGTAACGCCCGCGTATTCACTTCTTATTTCACTTCTCACCTAGGACTTTTGTTCAGACTAGTCTTTAGAGTTGGGTATTGGAATGCACATACAGGAAACCAGTATAGAATATCACCCTGTGTCTGTTACTGAAATCATACAAAAGTATAATAATATAATTTTATACCTTTCTGTCAAACGTCAGACACTTCGTATTCTATCCTTTGCAGATTAAAAAGGTTCTGCCTACCTCTGTCTTTGGCCAGCCGTGAAGTGTCTGGCGATTGTCGTCAAGGCGTTGTCCATATTCTGATTGAGTTTCCTGGTCAAACCCAGGAGTCTTCCCCCTCCACGTCGGGAGTCACCAGATTTGCGGGGAAATTACCTCTTGTTACCCGATGGTGTTCGTTAAGGGTGGAAGACAATTGAAATAACGACTTGACCAGATTGTGATTGAAATATAGTCAATTTATAACAGACAAAGAGCAAATTACAAACCGCAACAGAGGGATGTTCTCAGCCACAGTTTGGAGAGCGCTCTGCCCGGGCATCAGTTCGTATAATCCACAGTCCTTTAGCCGTACATCAAATGGCTGTAGATCTGTCTATAACCGTAGTCTAATCAGCTCCCGCCTTGCTTCATAGTATTGTCCAGTCTACTTTGGACAGGTCACTGAGAGGCGGTTACGGGATACCTGATGCCACTTTGGACTGCGCTTAGGGCATTTTATTTCTTGGCAGAAACTCTGTGCCACTCTTGCCCTTGGTCCTCTGCACAGTTCCTCTCACACACAGATGCACATTCTGGGTAAATAGGTTTATAAGCTTTGGGGTATTGACATGAAAGATGTTTTAAGCAGTAAAAGATAATAATAATACAAAAGATGTTTTGATAATAATACTGATGATAATAAGATGATAAGAATGCAAAGGATGTTTTGTATTATTCCACACTATCGTTAGCAGTCCTGCTAGCCACCCATAACACGTTAGCTTCACTTACATTATGTGTTGGTGTAGTGTTACTTACAGAGCGCTTGATCGATGCAGCTGCTTCAGGTTTGAGAAGCAGCTGAAACGCTTATCCTGTGTCGAATTATCCTTTATTGACAAAGCTGTCTTTGGAGAAATGCTGAGCACAAACAGCTAACGCTCCCTTTGGCCATGGCTGTTTGCTGCCAGCAAACAAAAAAAGCTACCCACTGATTTCTGGTGGCATTCTCTTTTGAAACAGAAATAGGCGCTTTTCTTCACGTCCAAAAGTAAACGGACAAGCAGCTTCGGGAGAGATACTGACAAAACTACACCTCAAATAATCTGCGGTTCTTCTTTGCATTTCCAAAAGTGTAGATGCTACTAAGGCATAGTATGATCCCCGGTTGTTAGTGTCTGCTAGAATCGTTTCTGGTCTGGGCAGGTCCAGCGCCGTTCTTGGCTCTGGCTAGGTCTGTATTAATTGGACGGCACAACCTGACTTCAGGTTTTGCCCAGATCTCGTGAAGATCTCGGGACAAGCTGTTCAGAGTGGAAATCACCTTCACAAACTCTCGTTCTTGGATTAAGGCAAAACCCCTGTATCTTATGTTTAGAAGCTTTTCATTGGTTGAGCATTGACATCCAACATTATAACATTACTTGTATGTATTAAAAGAAGGATCAGCATAATAGGTTCCCTTTAACTGACTGAACACCAATGCACAAGTGATGGCAAGGTACTGTTGGCATTAAATGCAACAAGAAAAAGATGGTTATATCTTGTGGAATACTAAGAAATATGAGGCACCACATTAGACAAACATGTAGTGGTATAGAATGTATATGAGTATCCATGAAAAGTCATTAAAACTAAAAGTGACCATAATGCATTTCACCCTATATATTTCATTTTAGGCCTTCATTGATGCATATATGATTCATTATTGTGTAACTCCATATGGCCCTACTTGTAACATGTATGGATACACTTAACTTTCCATTCCCAAGTTCTTTATAAAAATCATCATGTCTGATATATATTTCCAATAAGTAGAACATACTTTAAAAAAAAAAAAAAAACTCATAAAACAGAATGAATATGACTCAAAATGGGGCAAGAGGCCTTCCCTCCCTAAGGGCATCTTGCCCCAAACCAAAAAGGGCATCTTACTCCCAGCACTATCATCTTCGTTTTGGCTCATTAACTCCAATCTCTCCTATTAACACCACACAGGACCCCCTGTCATACATAGAAAAGGCTTCAGAGAGTTACACTGACATTTCCTGCAGACTCCTGAAGCATTCAAATAATTGTGGAAAAATGATTCATTCGGTCATTTTTTATAAGAAAGACAGTCAAAACACAAACACTTTGAGTACTCAGGTCACTTGCTCTGTTGACTCATCTGTTGCTGAGCATTTCCCTCCAGGTGGCAGTGCATTTATATAAGTCAAGAGCCACACACTGGGCACAGCTGAAATTGAATTATAAGCAAAGGGCATCTTACCCTCAGGGGCGTCTTACCCCACTCTAGCTTATTATCGAATTACCTGGATATCTAACTATAACCCGGCTTGGTTTCATACTTGGTCGCTTGCCTTTCATACAGTCTTCTAGCCAATAAATATTGACGTTCACCGGGGTTTTTTAGTCCCCTTCGTTCTTTCTCCTGACTGCATTACCGCATAAACGCATTGCCAAGCTTGAATATTAACACGAGCTGGGGATTTTTTGTCTTTTTCGCATTTTATTATTACCGAAGGGCTCTTCTGATTAAACACATTGCAAATTACATTACCTTTGTATTTTCCTCCGGTTGCGGTGCCTTGATCAGCTGATTAAAGTTTAGCTGCTTGTTTGAGTGCTTAGTGACTAGCTTGTTGGGGGAGATACCGTGTTTAGTTCGCTCACATTGTAAACAACTTGTTTATTCGGTCCGTAAAGGGAACCGGTTACCTTTGGTTGTATTTGTGGCTAGCTAGCTAGATAGTAACTGTTTGCATTTTTGACTTGGGATCTGAGATTTAGTATTTAGTTTTTGGGGCAGCAGTCACTTGAGTCGTCCATTCGGTTAGTTTGGAATTTAAACGGTAAGGTTTACCGGAGTGCTCCGCCTCCTCCCTCCGCCAGTTTCTCCTGAGCGTAGTAGCCAGTCTGTTTTATCTGGATTCTCAGCTAAGCCCTGTGATATTTTTAGATTAGTATATTAATAGTACTGGGACTATATAAAGTCAAGTTGGCTTATTAGGAGTGCTTATTACATATAGAGTTTGTCTCAATTTGGTATTTCATTTTTGTTAACTGAAACTAAGCCCCTGTTAAAAGAGGCTTATTATCCAATTACATATATTCCCCACGGTGTCTTTTATGTTGCTTAGGGCTTCTCAGGTTAATAAATTGTGGTTCCTGAGCTTCTGTCTCGGCATTAATAATTTTCTTTGTTATCTAGGGTGAGCGAGGTCATTAGGGAGAGGGTTCAAAATGTGGCCAAAACTATTTTTAGAGAAATGGTGTGTACGCCAAAGCAGGGTGGTGCGGGGAACCCCAGAGCAGGCAGGGAGAGAAAGTTGGGTGACTGTAGGACGTCAGCGCAGGAAAGGGCGTGCACACCGTACAGCGACAGCTCCTCCAGTGGTTGAGATGTCCAACCGATTCCGGCCCTTGCAGGAACTCGACTTGGCCCCTGACCCTGAGAGTGGGGGGACTGATGAGCATCAGGGCACCCTGTTGGCCTCTACCACTCAGAAAAGAGACTTATTGATAGTGGGGGACTCAATACTTGGAGGAATAGACAGCGTAGTCTGTTTGTGTGACAAGGAGTCTCGTACGGTGTGTTGCCTGCCTGGTGCCCAGGTAGGAGACCTCCTGGAGCGTGCGGACAAGCTCCTGGCCAGAGCGGGGAGGGATCCAGTTTTCATGGTCCATGTTGGGACAAATGACATAGGTAAGGGTAGGTTTGAGGTTCTGCAAGGCAAATATGCCGAATTAGCTGGAAAGCTTAGGAGCAGATCCTCAACGGTAGTTTTCTCCGGGATTCTACTGGTACCACATGCAAGGAGATGGAAGCAGAATTTTATCTGGAGGTTTAACACGTGGCTACGAACCTGGTGTAGGAAACGGGTACAGGTTTATGGGGCACTGGCACTACTTCTGGGACAGGGGTGACCTGTTCAAGCTGGACGGGCTACACCTGAACCGGAAGAGTACCTTTGCACTGGGTCAGCGTATGTTGAGGGTAGAAGAGAGTTATTTAAACTTGGAACTTGGGGTGTATGGAGGTAAGAGAATGTTATTATACAGAGGGAAATGCAGACTGCCCTGATGGAAACTGACAGCGTTACATGCACTATTGATGATATATTTTTAAAAGCAACAAAGCGTAGTGAGGGGCTTGGAGCAGCGGGCACATGGGAAATCTAAGGGGAAGAGCATTCGTGATAACCTGAAATGTTTTTATCTAAATTCAAGAAGCATTAAAAAATAAATTTCCAGAACTTGAGGCCGTTATGATTAGTGAGGGGTATGACATAGTTGGGATTACAGAGACATGGCTTAGTGAAGAGGATGGAGATGAATATGATACAGAAGGTTATAAGCTCTTTAGGAAGGATAGATGCAATAGGTGAGGAGGGGGTGTAGCACTCTATTTGAACGAAAACATAAATATGCAGGAATTCCTGAAATTGAACATTCCTTGCCTTGTGAAGATATCTGGATCAAGCGCATTGGCAAACGCGAGACAGGTTTAAACATAGGAGTATGCTATTGACCGCCAGCTTTGGACAGTATTGTCAATGAAATGCTCTTTAAGAGGATTACGCAAGATTGTAGAGGAGGAGGGACTATTATTATGGGAGACTTAAATTATCCTGGTATCGATTGGGAAATGGTGAAAGGACAGGGTAGGGGGGAGGAAGAATTTCTAAATGTTATAAAGGATAATTTTTTGGTGCAGTATGTTAATAAACCTAAAAGAGAGAAGGCAATTTTAGACTTAGTGCTCTGTAACCCAGATAGAATTAGCAATGTTGAGGTACTGGAGCCACTTGGGACAAGTGATCACTCTACTGTTAATTTTGATGTTTCATGGGAAGTTAAAAAGGTGTCTTCAAAAACAAAAAATTTTCAATTTTATGCAAGCAAACTTTGACAGGATGGGCTCATATCTAAGCAAAATAAAATGGGAGACACTCCTGGACTGTGAGTGTGTAACTGAGATGTGGGAAAGATTTAAGGGGGTTTTATTTGATTCACAATGCAAATTCATTCCAAAGGTGTCCAAAAGTAAGCTGAAAAAGCAGAATCCTCAGTGGATGACCACAGCTATTCATATGAGTTTGAGGGAAAATAGGAATCTATATAAGATATACATAAAGGATAACAATGAGAACACTAAGGCTGAATACTGTAAAATGCGGGCTGTGGTCAAAAAAGAGCTGAGGAATGCTAGAAGACTGTATGAAAGACAAATTGCAGAGGGGGCAAAAATTAACCCTAAGTGCTTCTTTCAGTACTGTAGCAGAAAAAGGAAAGTCAAAGAGCAGGTTAAGTGCATAAAGAATAAAAATGGATCGCTGCTATATAATAACAAGGCTATGCGGACACCTTAAACAGTTACTCCATTGAGAATTTTACCTCAGAGTGGGTTTTTATTCGGCCAGAGGGCATGTCCAATGCTCAAGATTATTTAGCGGAAATTGAGGTTAGGGATAACGAAGTTTTAGACAAGTTGCATAAACTAAAGGCAGATAAGCTTATCTCTGATGGCTTATATCCTAGAGTGCTCAGGGAAGTTAGAGAGATCATCTTCAAGCTGCTATCCCCCATCTTCAGATGGTCTTTAGAAACTGGAGAAATACCAAATGATTGGAAGCAGGGCAGTATAATTCCAATATATAAGTAAGGGGACCGTACTGAGCCAGGAAATTACAGGCAGGTCAGTTTAGCGTGCATTGCATGCAGAATACTGGAATCGATCATAAAAGATGAGCTGGACTTATTTCTTGAACGTAATAATATCAGGGACAGCCAACATGGTTTCCGTAAGGGAAGGTCATGCCTGACTAACCTTCTGGAATTTTTCGAAGAGGCCACTAAGACTTATGACCAGAGCAGGGCTTATGACATCAAATACTTGGATTTTCAGAACGCATTTGATACAGTACTGCATAAGAGACAAATTTTTCAAATGAGCTCCATTTGAGTTACAGGAGGTATTCTGGAGTGGATTCAAAACTGGTTACAGGACAGAACACAAAGAGTGGTGGTCAGTGGTATCTCATCTGAGCTAGGTATGGTGGGGAGTGGCGTCCCCCAGGTATTGATGTTGGGACCCCTGCTGTTCCTCATCTATATTAATGACCTTGATAGGAATATTGAGAGCAAATTAGTTAAATTTGCAGATGAAACAAAATTGGGAGGTTTGGCAAATAGTTTAGAGTCCACTAATATCTCTTTTTCACCAAGGCCGTGCTGGTGCTGGTGCCGGTGTCGGTGCCGGTGGTGGTGTTGAATGAGCCCAAGTGCGGTGCCTTTCAGCACCGGCCTGTGTTTCCACAGCTTGCAGCACCAAACTGAGTGCTATAGAATGTGTTGCATGTTACTATAGTTACAATGTAAACTGTTCACGAGCAACCTCAATCACGCAAATAACAATGGCTGGCATAAAGAAGTTACTGCTTTTCATACTCCTTTTTTTTAATATTATTTTTTGGGGAATTTTTCCTTTATTTGACAGTTGTACAGTGTAGAGAGACAGGAAACTTGGGGAGAAGAATGGGGAAGACATGCAGCAAATGACCTGAGCTGGAATTGAACCCAGGTCACTGCGGGAAGGACACAGCCTTTATGGTATGCGCACTTAGACCGATGAGCCACCGGGCGCCCCCTGTTTTTCATACTCTTACTTGGTACTTTACAAATTTTTTTTTATCTTTATTAATGAAAATGGCATATTACAGAAAAAGACACAGACACACACATAAACGTTTGCACAGGGGTTCAGTGAGTTACACAGGCATTGCAAGGATTTATAGGCAGGGAGAGGAAAAAAGGAAAGAGGAAAAAGAAGAAAGTCACAAGAGTTAGTTTCTACACAAAAGTATGGAAGCCCATAGTGGACAATATTCAAATGAAAATGTAATCCCACTATTGCATTATAATTTTCCACTTATGAATGAGTTATTTGAGACAATATTAAATTGAAAATGCATTAATCCAATTGTCACTTTCATTTTCACATACACATATGGGAAATCTATGACTATATTCAAATGATAATGAAATTCTGATTGACATTTAATTTTCAAAGTCATGCTCTGCAATACAGTGGACAATATTCAAATGCAATAAGCAAAACAGCACCCCCAGCCTATTGCATTTACATTTATATGTCATCGCGCTCTTTTAGGGTCAACATGATAATGAAAATGCTGTTTTCTAATCACTTGGAAATAATAATTATATAATAATGATGAGGACATTTGACATTTCATTTTCAAAGACTTGTCCTACAATACACGGGACAATATTCAAACGCAGTAAGGGAAACAGCGCCTCCCAGTCCATTGCATTTTCAAATACATGTCACCACGCTCTTTTTGGGACACAATGAAAATTAAAATGCAATCTGTCAGCGTCTCATCAAGGCGGGTTTTCCGCTAGGACGTCACTCATTAGGGGCGCGAGCGGAAACCATGTTCCTTATTTGCATACCAACCAATCAGCTTCTGGGTAGCGCTTGTACGCACGGAGGCTTACTGATAATGTCATGATGGCTAGGCTGCTATGTATTGTGTGCCATCACGCATTAGGCTGTGTTGCGCTTTGGATGTGGCCATCTTGGCAGCTAGTGTGCTAGCAAACGTTTACTAAGGAAAATATTTGTAAATGATCATCACATTAAAGCGATATGATTTGATTTTTGCCCCAACTCTATTAACACGTTGACTGCCAACTACGAGATAACTCGTAATGGCGGGTCAGGGCCGGCGCTAGACTTGAAAATTCGGCGGAAATTATCCATCCCTTTATTGAAAACAATTAGTCCAGGCTAATTCTAGATGGTTTCCCTTTATAAACACGTTTTCCAATTCAAGAATAATCAAGTGGAAATTGAAGACACGGCTTCTCTCCCCCATGCGATCTAACAGCAAATAATGGGCTACATTCAGTAGAGAAAATAATTAAATTATAATTAGGTCAATGCACTGGCACTCAGCAACGTTAATTTTTTTTCCCAGCGAGAGCGGCATTTCGGAACTCTTCAGCGAATGAAGGTAATTCTGGTGATAAGTATACGTGGTTTCGTCCGTTTACATTTTCCAGTCTGACAGCTGTCTATTTTTTACAGCAAGTTGCGTGACGGTGGTGCAAAAACACGTGTAGGTACTTGCCGAAATTACCTTCATTTGCAAATGAGTTCTGAAATGCCGCTCTCGCTGGAAAAAAAAATTAACGTTGCTGAGTGCCAGTGCATAGACCTAATTATGATTTAATTATTTTCTCTTCTGAATGTAGCCCATTATTTGCTGTTAGATCGCATGGGGGAGAGAAGCCGTGTCTTCAATTGCCACTTGATTATTCTTGAATTGGAAAACGTGTTTATAAAGGGAAACCATCTAGAATTAGCCGGGACCAATTGTTTTCAATAAAGGGATGGATAATTTCCCCCGAATTTTCAAGTCTAGCGCCGGCCCTGACCCGCCATTGCGAGTTATCTCGTTCTCGTAGTTGGTAGTCAACGTGTTAACTGAGCTAGCTGTGATATTCATGAACTTATCCGAGGCTTCGCGGCAGTGTTGTGCAACTGCAACCCAAGTGTGCTTGCAGATTTCAGAGACGTTAGCTAGCTTGCTAGTGAGTCTAAAAGCAATCGCTTTGGTACAGCTAGCTATGATGCCTACTGGAGAAGCTCTTACAGTCCTGATTTGTCACTTTAAGCGCCATCTCGCACACACGACCTCTTTCACCATTGATTAGCAGCTTCTTTTACCAAAAGAACAAACTGACAGTTCAGCCTGAGACATGTTATTTCATAGCTAGTTAAAGCAGCATTATCCTTCCATGCGTGCTATAGCGTATTACATTACTCCAGATAAAACGCTATCCGTCTTCCGACCCTGCTGACGCTAGTTAGGGGAAATGTTTGTCATCATTTTTATACTTAATCGCTGTGATTCGGTTTTTGCTAGCTGACAGCGATTGCTCTTGTGCTTGCCGAGTTGCAAGTTCGCCGCTCTTGAAACATGCACAATGTATGCATCATGCAGAACAGTCCGATAAACGGCCAGCAGTCAGGCTGCCTTTGTTCCTAGTTTAATCGCGATTCCCAAGCCACGTAGCAATGGGAGAAGTTTTGATGACTCTGACTCGCTGAAAACAATGTTCCTCACTTGCTAACTTAACCTGCTGAAATATGAACTTCTTTGATATGTTTGGCAGCACTTTTGTACGTCCCAATACTATCAGATTTCTGGGAGATTTAAATGGATAGCTCATTATCTGGCTAGCTCAAGAACAATCTGCAAGCACAAGAGCAATCGCTGTCGGCTAGCTAGCTTGTGAAGCTAGGGCAAAAACCAAATCACAGCGATTAAGTATAAAAATGATGACAAACATTTCCCCTGACTAGCGTCGTCAGACTGGTTGGAAGACGAATAGCGTTTTATCTGGAGTAATGTAATACGCTATAGCACGCATGGAAGGATAATGCTGCTTTAACTAGCAATGAAATAACATGTCTCAGGCTGAACTGTCAGTTTGTTCTTTAGGTAAAAGAAGCTGCTAATCAATGGTGAAAGAGGTCGTGTGTGCGAGATGGCGCTTAAAGTGACAAATCAGGGCTGTAAGAGCTTCTCCAGTAGGCATCATAGCTAGCTAGCTGTACCTAAGCGATTGCTTTTAGACTCACTAGCAAGCTAGCTAACGTCTCTGAAATCTGCAAGCACACTTGGGTTGCAGTTGCACAACACTGCCGCGAAGCCTCGGATAAGTTCATGCATATTACAGCTAGCTCAGTTAATAGAGTTGGGGCAAAAATCAAATCATATCGCTTTAATGTGATGATCATTTACAAATATTTTCCTTAGTAAACGTTAGCTAGCATACTAGCTGCCAAGATAATGCGCGATGGCACACAATACATAGCAGCCTAGCCATCATGACATTATCAGTAAGCCTCCGTGCGTACAAGCGCTACCCAGAAGCTGATTGGTTGGTATGCAAATAAGGAACATGGTTTCTGCTCGCGCCCCTAATGAGTGATGTCCTAGCGGAAAACCCGCCTTGATGAGACGCTGACAGATTGCATTTTAATTTTCATTGTGTCCCAAAAAGAGCGTGGTGACATGTATTTGAAAATGCAATGGACTGGGAGGCGCTGTTTCCCTTACTGCGTTTGAATATTGTCCCGTGTATTGCAGGATAAGTCTTTGAAAATGAAATGTCAAATGTCCTCATCATTATTATATCATTATTATTTCCAAGTGATTAGTAATAATAATAATAATAATAATAATAATAATTTCCTTTATTTGACATGGACACACAGTAACATTGATGCTGTGATATTTACATATACACAGGTCCCAGATGCACTGCTGTAAGTGTTTATAGCAAAGTGCTAATTTTCAACACCAGTCCATGGTAGGCTTTTAAGAATTAAAGTTGTACAGAAAGAGAAAACAGCATTTTCATTATCATGTTGACCCTAAAAGAGCGTGATGACATGTAAATGTAAATGCAATAGGCTGGGGGCGCTGTTTTGCTTATTGCATTTGAATATTGTCCACTGTATTGCAGAGCATGACTTTGAAAATTAAATGTCAATCAGCATTTCATTATCATTTGAATATAGTCATAGATTTCCCATATGTGTATGTGAAAATGAAAGTGATAATTGGATTAATGCATTTTCAATTTAATATTGTCTCAAATAACTCATTCATAAGTGGAAAATTATAATGCAATAGTGGGATTACATTTTCATTTGAATATTGTCCACTATGGGCTTCCATACAAAAGAGTCGTTCTTTTGGCTTTAGAATTGTTAAAATATTGTCTTGACTCAAAGTAATTCTGGAGTTCAATTAGGAATGCTGGGAAGTAGGGTTTAGTTGATTTGACTTCAGTTTTCAAGGCTGGCGTCCTGTAATGAGCATTAACAGCATACAGAACATGAGAGATTAGGCTCCAGACGGAGGGTGCGTAGGTGAAGTCAGTCAACGATAGGCGAATGTCAGTTAAAGATAGAGTATGCAATCTTGGAACAGCGGGCAAGATTTGAATGTAGCCTCACCTCTAAACCCACCCCCTCCCCTCAAGTCTCTGACCAAAGCCACGCCCCCTGATTAATTGCTTCGGTAAAACTCCAGAGGCCGGACATAGACACAGGTTAAAAGCGCAAGGGAGGGGGCGGCCCGCTGCGTGTGCACGAGAAATGATTGACATCTTCAGTCACTCCTCCTGGCTCTGATTGGTTGTTTTGTCCCGGTCGCGGTGAAATCTTGCACAAGGAATGAGAAGCACTAGATAGAGCCAGATGACTCTGATTTTCGCAAAGATCATGTGACTCACATCCCACTGTCAGGTCATAGTAACAGTTTTAACAAATGTGACAAAAAGTGATTTTTTTTAAAAATTGCAAACTCCAGCTTTAACGATAGGATAATGTCAGCATTGCGTTATGTAATGTGGGAAAAAAAAAAAAACGCCACTAGATGGCAGTATTGACATTTTTTTTGTTAAGCCCAGTCTGGAGCTAGGTTGGGCATGTCCTGGGCATGCCTCAGAGGGGAAAGTCCCAGAGAATGGGAGGGGGCTGGAAAAGAGTATATTAGGAGAAAAATTGAGAGTGAAAGGGTAGTAGGAGAAATTGCAAGGAGAAATTGTGGAAGGATACATTTGACCAGACCTGTCACTCTTTTCAAGACCTGTGAAGCTTTTTGTGGATTTTTGCCTGTGTTGGAGCATTTTCCTGCCCCAAGACATCGCAACATAGCAGCGCCATCTCCTTTACCGAGGGACTGTAAATATCTCTTTTTTTTATTTCAATCTTGGTCAGTAGATGTAGATTGTAGATTAGTTCAAAGTGAGTGTTTAATTAAATCTGTTGAAGTTTAAGAATTTTTTCTGTCATCCCTTGCTGTCCGTGACGTCATAACAAATTGATGCTATAACAAATTGGGGCCATAACAGTTAGCTGTCTCTGGTAACATACTACAATCTTTATTTACATCACGGCTGCCTGTCTGTTCTTCAAATAGTCGAAAAAGAGTTAAGCCCAACGCCCACTGGCTGCGAAGTGGAGCGTTGCGTCTGACGCTGAACGTTTTTAAAAGCCCACTGGAAGTGTCAGTAGCGTCAATATTGACGGACGACAACAGGACCGAGAAGCAAGCCATGGGTGTGACTCTCAAAATATTCAACTAGACAACGTTTAATTTTGAAAAGACCCATCGATAAGCTTATTTTAAGTGATGGCAAAGTGCGACGTTCAGGTTACTGCGCAATATACGTTATCTATAGGCATAATTTCCCTCCTAAATTTAGCCGTTTGGTAAATTAAGATTATGATTCACATCACTTCACCCAGCAGCGAATTAGCTGGCTCGATAACTTAGCAGTGTTAAGTTCTTACGAGTGTACCTTGAGTTAGATACTGTCTAAATGTAGATCACTTGATAACGTAAATGCCCGCAAAATAACGGATTTCCTTTCAAAACTGCGACTTGGTTAGAAAGCAGTTACATCAGTTTTGACAACTGCATGTCATGTTGCCGCTAAATGTGTGTCACTAACCATGACAAGGCGATAAAGTTATATCATCTAAAAGACAAACGCATTTTTATTGTGTTGACTCCTAAGAAATTGAGCAGTGGCCAAAAATAAAAATCTGACGCCGCCACGGGGCGTTGCTCCATTGAAATTAATGGAACCTATTTTTTGACTCGGCTGTCAAAAAAAATGGCGGAAAAAACGTCTGTTGTGGATGATGTAGCCCCGCCCATACCCCTTATGACGCAGTGGTGTCCGGCTCTGGGCCCAGCAACTTCAGGGAGCTGCTCGGCGCCTGTTTTGTGCCGATTTTTGGGCACCAGCACCAACAGAGCTCCTGTGGAAAAGCGCAGCACTTGTTCAAGTTCAGACACCGGCCCGGCACCATGTCAGTCGAAAAGGCCTATAAAGTGATTCAGGATGATTTGGATAGAATCCAGAATTGGGCAGAAATGTGGCAAATGAAATTTAATGTAGCGAAATATAAAGTTGTACATGTAGGTAATAAAAACATTAGATGGGATTACTTCATGGGAGGTTTAAAACTGGAATGTGCTCCACACGAGAAAGATCTGGGAGTGATTGTTGACCAAACCCTCACAGGTTCTAGCCATTGTGCCGTAACAGTTAAAAAAGCCAATCGGATGCTGGGATACATTGCCAAAAGTATTGAGTACAAATCCAAGGAGGTGATGCTTCTTTTGTACAACACATTCGTCAGACCAAATCTGGTGTATTGTGTACAGTTCTGCCCACATTGAAAGAATCTATATGAACATATATGCGCATATATGCAACCTATATGCAGCATATATGCGCATATAGGCCGAATTCAGGTACATATATGTGCATATACAGGGCATATGGGTCTCCTACATCGCTTCTTTATATCCACATATAGGCCCTATATGCACATACAAGGTATATGTCTCCTATATAGCTCATATACCCAGTGGCAGGTTCTGTTTGTTTCTGTTTGTATAGCTCATATCTCACTTTTGCAACTGTCATACATGATGCCTAGCTCATATTTTTATTCTCAAGGTAACACCTGCATATTAGTCCAAAGTCCCTCACAGAAATAACAAGAATTTCACGCAATAACTTATTAATCGCATGTGAACACGTGAGATTGGCATCACATCTGATCCTAAATATGTGTTGACATGTGACAACGGCATATAATGTGTAAACCAGTCATTATTAACTATGGCAAGTGAGAGGAGACAAAAAAGCTTCAATATCAACACAAATATCTAATACTTTTTGTTACATTTTTTTTTTTCCTGAAACATTAAGAATAACAAGGTCATCAATTCTTTCTTGGCCATACTTATTTCCATTCTATGAAGATTGAGTTGTGTATTGTGGAAGAGAAGGAAATGTATGAGAACAAAATGGTTTGATTATGTTTATTTCATCATTTAAGCATTTTTTCAAGTTTAAGTCACTGCCAGAGTCACCACAGTAGATAAAATTGGATTCACATCATTACAGCTCATACACATCCACTGAAAGGTAATACACTACACTGTTACATCCACCAAATGCAATGTTTTCGATCTTGTCTGTAATGCAGTTTCTTGATCATTATGGCACAGTGGTCCTTAGTCTAAATGTAGCAAAATAAAACAAAAATAACAAAATAAAAGTACACAGAAGAACATACATTCAAGTAAACATGCCTTTCAAAAGTCATTTTCATCCCCACATCTATTTGAGCATTTCACTGTGGTTAATGAATTTGAAGACGAAGTCTACATTTCTGTTCACAGTTTTAATGAACAGACACTTGTCTTTTATCTGAGATGCTTGTATAGCAACTAAAGGTCCCAGACTTTTTCCTACAGGGATGAAATAACTAGGATTCTTAAATTCTCACACAGAAAGAACCTATATAAACATATAGGTTTTAATCCCCGCCTTGTATCAACCAGCAGTGTTCGGCAGCTCTTTTCAGAAGTAGCGCGCAATTGGCCAATGCGCTACAGGGATGCAAATTGCGAAGGGCCTGCTGGGAAGGGTTACGTAGATTAGAGTTCCCCTAGGCGCGTCCTGTTTGCTTCAAAGCCGCTCATAGATAAGATTCTGATGTTAACACATATTATTTTTGCCTATGTTTTGCAGTTGCAAAGTTGCCCTTAGTAAATGTATAATAAGTAATTGTTAATGGCTGGGAACTGCATGCACTCTACTGACTTATTAACAGGTGACTGCATGTGCAGATAAGTCTAGGAACGTGTAAGCAATTCCGTTGTATGCGGTAACTTAATTGGATATCCCTGCTTTGGGTGGGATTGGAAATGCCAAATAAAATATAAAAAGTAGAATTTTTAATTGGCTGTTTTCATATATTATAGGTACATATATGTACCTATATGTACCTATAATATATGAAAACGGCCAATTTTATGGATGTCGCATATATGTGAAACCTATATGTGGCCCTATATTAAAACCTATATGTTTATACAGGTTCTTTCTGTGTGGGTGGGGACCATACTTTAAGAAAGATATCGAGGCTCTAGAAAAGTTCAGAGAAGAGCCACTTAGCTAATTCCAGGTATAAAAGATGAAAGCTATGAGAAAAGGCTGAAGATCCTCAATCTCTTTAGGCTTAGGAAAAGGAGACTTGGGGGTGATCTGATTGAGGTCTTTAAATATGTTAAAAGGATTAACAAAGTGAATTATGTAGGATTCCTTCAGCCAAGTGTTGTTCGTAGAACTCGGGGTCACAAATGGAAGTTTACCAAGGGTAAATTTAGCACTGATATTCAGAAATATTTCTTCACCCAAAGAGTAATTTCAATGTGGAATAGCTTGCCTGACCATGTTGTTGAGGCAGAGACCTTGGGAATTTTCAAGAGCAGGCTTGATACCATTAAGCTAGATACCATTGAGTCATTGAGTTTCTGAAGTGATATATTCACAATATTTAAAAGAAACTGGCGAGCCTAGTTGGGCTGAACGGCCTGTTCTCACCATTCATGTTATGTTATGTTATGTCATGCCTACACGACAGCACATTAGCCAGTGTCATTTGGAGTCCAGGAGAACGCTGGGTATAACCAGGGCTTTTAAAAATGATGTCCAGAGGCTTAAAAAGCAAATGTTAGCCATCTGATCGATTAGCTATCAGCAAATTTATCATTAATCATACCACCACCTTCCTGAAATGTAGGGACACAGCATGTTTTCAAAATGACATTAGCAATCTTTGTAAAGACACTTTGGTGCCAAACAAAAGGGAATATTGTGAAAAGTAGAATGTCAAATCCCAGTTTTTACACAAATAATCAGCATATGCAGGAACCTTGAAAAAGTGACATTAAATCCATAATTGCTGTACCAAATCAGGGAAATTACAACC
This sequence comes from Gymnothorax javanicus, assembly GCA_029692085.1. Classification (NCBI taxonomy): domain Eukaryota; kingdom Metazoa; phylum Chordata; class Actinopteri; order Anguilliformes; family Muraenidae; genus Gymnothorax; species Gymnothorax javanicus. The sequence continues at coordinate 8,653,358 of CM056197.1, forward strand.
AGCTTTTCCGAATTTTTTAAATTTTTTCATTTTTTGCACAGACATTGTTGAAACTAAATATCAGATTCTGGCTAGTCTTAAAAAACACTGAACCATATTCTTGAGCATTACAGTGTTTGAGATTCTGAATTTTTCAGTAAATTAAACAAGTAAAAAAATGATTGTGGGCTCTTTTCAATGTTTTTCAAAAAATGCTCAAAAATTTGGCGGAAAATTTCATTTTTTTCCCCCCTGTATTTTTGAGCAAATGCATGCACTCCAAATTGGTGTAATTTCCTCCATACCTGTTGTTGCAATTCAACAAAAAATATCCAAAACATTAATTCATTTTCAATTTTTGAATTTTAGCCATTCACTGTACACAAGGTTTTGAATATAAGCATTATAAACTGGACTTCAGTCAAAAATGATAGTCACAAAAGTATAGGTCTCCAATTTAACAAAGCTTTGAACCATATGCCCGGCATTTACAATATCTCAGAAACAGAGGTGCTGGTAACAGATGTTACAGTCAAAACAGATGGTATTTCACCCATTTGGGTGGAAGAGGTTAAAAGCTGCATTTTGTGTTGACTCGTGTTGTCTTTTTCTTTTACTAAAATTAGTTGGATGATCTGACACATTTAAATATTACAAATAAGCAAAAATAGAAGACAGTGATGGAGGCAAATACTTTTTTCATAGCACAGAAGGAGATTTTCCATGGAACCAATTAGTTTATTTCAGTTGTAGCCATTTTTATTTAGAAGTCTTTTCGAGCATCTCTTTACCTCTTCTGTATTCAGCACATAAATGATTGGGTTTATCATGGGAGTAATTGCAAATATAAGTGATGTATTGACTATCCTTGCTTCGGCCGGGAGCGTAAGAGTCATGTCAACAATGTAATTTACCAATAATGGAACATAGCGAAAAACTACCATCATTAGATGAGCAGAACAAGTCTTAAATGCTTTCAGCCGCCCTTCCCGTGAAGCTACTTTTAATACTGCAACAGCAATAAACACATATGATAGCACTGTCAAAATCAATGGGAAATAAAGCAATGAAACTATGTTAACAAAGCTCATGATATGATTGGCGGAATTGTCATTGCATGCAGATTGAACAATTGGTTGATATTCACAGAGGTAGCTTTTAATCACAAAGGATTTACAGAAGGACAACCTGGTGAGCAAAGCCACTGTTAAAACAAAGAAAAGAGCAGAATATGCCCATACAACTGCTAACATGGCAGCCATTGCTGGAATTGTAATGATGGCATGGTATCTTAGTGGGAAGCATATAGCCACCAGTCTATCATAGGCCATAACAGTAAGAGTGAGAGAATGCAAGGCAGAGAAGAAATATAAAAAAAACATGTTCGCAAAGCACGCGTCATAGGGGATGAACTGTAAATCAAACAGAAGCACTGCAATTACATTTGGAATCAAAGCAGTGCTTTCACCTATGTCAACCGCAGCCAAATGAAACATAGCCATGTACTTTGGTGTATGAAAACTGTTTTCTTTGTATATAATAAACATGACAAAGGAGTTTCCCAAGACAGAGGCCACAAAAACTAAACACAAGAAACCGTAGTAGTATTTTCCATGGGGTAAGTTATATAAGCCATTAACAACAAAAAAGGACGGACGCACAAAAGTTGTATTTAGAGAGTCGATGGAATTCTGGGAGTCCATGGCAGATGCTTCTATATCTGATTTCAATTCTTTATTTTCTTGATGTTCTGCAAATAAAACAAAGGAAACAAAGTACCTGATTTATTTAATGGAAAGACTTCATTCAACTTCTAGATAGTGAAATTGCTTGAAAATAGTGCCACATAAATCATTATTTACTATCCCACTTTCTATCTACCTTTACATATGAATCACTCTTCCCACTATCAATAATTGGAGGCTGACTTTTTCAGTCTAGTATCCAACATCACTCTAACATGCTTATAAAACATGCACCAAAACTCTACTCCGGCTCGTATGCGCCTGAATGTGTACCTGTATTGCATAATTGCATTGCCCATCATAAACATCTAGGGCTCTAAATTCGTAGACCAGACGCAGGCGCGGCGCAGGTGCGGCAAATGGGGGGAGCGCTGCGCCAAGGGGCTGTGTCCAGGCGTATTTTGCAATTTCGTGCCCGGCGTAGCCTGGTGCAAGTACTCCTCTGTCCCGCCTCGGTCCCTCCTGCCGGTGCAAGTGGCAGAGAGGGAGGAGGGAAGGCCTGAGTGGGTTTAACACAGCCGAGTCAAATCTTCACCAATCAAAATGAGCTCCTCTACTCCTCTCCTCTATTCAAACTTATGAAGTTGGAACGAAATACGACAGTTGCTCATTTATTTCTTCTGCCTGCATCATTGGGAAGAGAAACGATGGACAGCGTGTTCCTATTATTACACCCTGTTGCTGCTTAAAATTTTGGGATTAACATGCATGGACAACAATGTAAGATACATTACACATTTATTTTCAATATGTGATCTTACCTCAGGATGAGATCATAGCAATCAGGCTGTATTCCTTTCCCCCGCTAAAAACGATAAAACCTAAGTGACAATAATAGTAGTATTAAGCCGCTTGCACACTGGACGCGAAACTAATTTTTAGCACAACAGATTACATTCAAAGTCAATGCAAAGACGCGTCTTTGCGGCTTTACTGAGCCTAGAATGCAAGCATTATATGCAAACTAACAACTTCACATCTTTCTCAGCCAACCACAGACTGCCTTGGCATCAGGCAGTGCGTGTATATATATATTATATACATAGGCGCCATTTGTGGGGGGGCATTGGGTCTCCTGCACCTCCAAAGTTAAGGTTGGGGGTGCAAAAACCCAGCAATATTAAAACCGCAAGTATTCGTTGTTTGTCTGCCCCGTTCAGTCAAGCTACTAAATAATAATAATAAATAAGTCTAATGCAAGCCGTCTCCAATTGCAGTTGCAGGTTTAGAAAATGAATCCATATTGGAATTAATATTCATGTCCAGAAAATGTGTGTCCTTCATTCGTTGCCGTGGCCTACTCTAAAAAAAATCTGATAGTGAATAACACATCGTCTTTAGCTGCTGCTGTAGCCAAGCAACTCAGGTAGATTGTAACAGAATGCGGGCAACCGTACAGCAATTTACTGAGCTGGGGTTATGTTTCCCAAAAGCGTTGCTATTTGCTAACTTTCAACAACTTCCATAGTCTGGTTCAAACCAAGGTTTTAGGAAACGTAGCCCTGAACGGTTACTTTCAATGTACCTTGGTTCGTTTTCATGCTTTTGCGTGCGTGAATACGTTAATGCAATCGCCTTAATAAGAAGTGTTCCCCACTTCCATATGAGCGCCGGCACGAAAAACGGTACAGTTTCATTTTTCCCAGAAATGTGGATAAATAAATAGGGTTTTCAACTTGATAATTTAGACGTGTGCTTTATATGAAGAACGTATGGTCTTGACTACTTGTAAAGTAAATTTTGGCAGAATTTTTAGGTGTAAAAAAAAATTACACCTAAAATAATAAGTAAACAGTTCCTTAATTGGCAATAATAAAATACACACCATAATTTTTTACAGAAGTGTTCCGTTTTTCGTGTCTTCGCTCAAATGTTTTAATCGAGGGACAGCGCTCTATCGCAAATAGGATTTAATTACTAGTATCTGGACCTCATTTTCATCGTCCAGCTGGATACATATTGGAAATGAATTGTGACGTTTGCTTCAGAATTTCGCTTACTGAGATTAAACGCAGTAAAATACAAAGTACCGTAGTTAATTAGCATAATTTTATATTTCCGGAAAATGACATGCAGGCTATATTGTGCAATTATATTTCTTAAACCAGTTCATTAAAAAGAGCCCATTGATATTGATACTTGTCTTTTGTTACCCTGTCTGTATTATGTTTATGAAGCAATAGCCGATTTAATGAATAAGCCTACTGCCAACTTTCCTGAAATTTTCTGGACTTGAATATTAATTCCAATATGGATTCAGCTTCTAAACCTGCAGCTGCAATCGTGGACGGCTTGCATTAGCCTTATTTAAAAAGGTCCCGCATTGCCTTAATCAGTAGGTTATGCTTCAGTTTAGCGCTGAGCATAGGCGTTGTTTGTGGGGGGGGGACATGTCCCCCTCAACATTCAAATGGGTGGTGTTCGTCCCCCCCAAAAATGAAACAAATCAAACATCAACTTAATATTAGTATATAACTCTATGGTCGCAACTTATCCACGAGAGCGTTTTGGAGCTGCTGTGTATTTGATGAGTTGCGGGACCCGTAACGTTCACTCTCGTTGGCCCTCATTTATCAAACGTGCGTACACCAAAAAAATGGGTGTACGCCAAAACTCCTGCAAGGATCGGCATTTATCAATCTGAACGTGAGCGAACGATCCGCAAAAATCTCACGCCAGGACTGACCAGGTGTACACAGATTTGAAACCAGCGAACAACATGCAGTAACGAGTGCAGCTGTCAAAATGAGTAATAAACCATATGCAGCGATGCGGACGTCATGCTGTTGTAACTCTGATTAGTAAAATCATAAATAGGCTAAATAGTTAAATAGGCTAAATAAATGAATGAATGAATGAATGAATCAATAAAAAAATAGGCTAAAATGAATAAATAAATAAATAAATAAATAAATAAGACACCTATGTTGAGAAATTAATTAAACTTATACTTTGAGAAAACCTGCTTGTCAGGCCAGACGGCTGACAATTACAATCAATTTGATTAAGCGAAATGCAGACTGCATATGGTTTATTACTCATTTTGACAGCTGCACTCGTTCCTGCATGTTGTTCGCTGGTTTCAAATCTGCGTACACCTGGTCTGACCTGGCGTGAGATTTTTGCGGACAGTTAGCTCACGTTCAGATTGATAAATGCCGATCCTTGCGGGAGTTTTGGCGTACACCCATTTTTTTGGTGTACGCACGTTTGATAAATGAGGGCCTGTGTGTGAAGCCTATTTGTATTTTCCAATTTCCCTGTTGGGTGAACTTTAAGAGAACCCAAGTGAAATTTGTGAGATTAAAACATTTAAAGGGTAAATAAGTGAGTTTCTTAATTAGAATTTAAAAGGGTACAAACTTAAGTAAAATTTTATTTGCGATATCATTTTTCAAGGGTTTCTTATACACTGGTATAAGATATATTTCCTTGTGTTTATTGGTGACTGTGAAGTAACAAATGAGGATTTGAGTCGAAAAGAGTGTGAAAATTCATAATTCGTTTCAGTGTGTAAAAATAAACATGTTTGTATTTATTGACACACAACAGTAAAATCACTTTGAAAAATATTATGACCTGGAATACAAATCATAGTTTCACAGAACAGTAAAAGAAAACATTTTTGAATGCAAGAATGCTGAAGAGACCAGAACTTAAAAAAATTATTTTGTTTTTTCTTGGTTGTCCTCCTGCTATAGAAAGGATGTAAAGGTTCCCAGTCATAGAGAAATGTTTTTTTTTTTTAATTATTATTATTATTATTATTATTATTTTTTTTTGCATGTAAATTTTTCTTTTGGCAAGTAAAAATCTGATTTTACTTTCCCGAATGAGTAATAATAAAAAAAAAGTTAGTGTTGAGCCCTTGATTACTAAAATCAGGTGTAGCACTACTAAGCTGGGGGTGATAGCACAAAGCTGGCTAACTGAGTAAGCCTGGCTTTTGCACAAAGTAAAACCTGAAAACTATTCAAATCTAGAACATGGACTGAAATAAATATAGCCCTCCGGGTTTTACTTTGTGCAAAAGCCAGGCTTACTCAGTTAGCCAGCTTTGTGCTATACCCCCCTGGTTTCCACCGGATGTGAAACAAATTTTTCGCACGACCGATCACATTCAAAGTCAATGCAAAGACGGAAATACATGCGTGTACACAGTAATCTCTGTAGCGAAAAAATTCGTTTAAGCGTCCGATGGAAAAAAAAGCACTTAAAAAGTCCTGCACCTGATTTTAGTAATCAAGGTTTTTATTGAACCCCATGATTAGTTAATTAGATGATTAAGGTGATGTAGCGCTGGGCTAAAATGAAAACCTACACACACAGCAGCCCTTTGTGGATAAGATTGGACACTCCTCACCTAGACAGTGCTCCTTTTCTAGACAAAATGTTAAGTAACATTGTAACCAAAACCTTGATTAGAAATCTTTTGAAGATACGTGTTTTTGGAGCATTTCAGCCTTTATCTTAACAGACTGCGCAGCATTGAACATTGTCTGCTTGTGAGTAAAAAAAAAAGACCCTTAAAATCTTGTCCCCCCCAAAGTTTGAGGCACAGTAACGCCCTTGGCGCTGAGGTCATATCGGCTTTTCACTTGCAGCTTGGGATTTCATTTTCATAGTCGAGATAGGGTGTACTATTAACCATGCGTCTGCAGCATGTGGCACTATTTAAACACAGCAGATGCATGGATGAAGGAAGGTAGGTAGCCTATTGCGTTGTAGTAGGAGCAGCGTTAAGAGACAGCGGCCTTGGCCGATGAACCACGCATTGCATGCATAATTATTGTGTGCGCATATTGCTTGCGTCTTGAAGCAAGCTGGAATAAAATGCGACACATGAGTATCCTATAGGCTAGGCTAACGCAATGTTTAAGGTCCCGTTTGCAATTTCAAATCCTAGGCTCAATAAATTACTGAAAACAGTTTAGCCTACGTCCATAAATGCGGGGATAGAAAATGGATGCGCCCTCCGACATTCAATTCGTGTATGCCTTCATACATCGCATCCATTCAGCCAATTAACGTTATTTCACAGATCACAACCAGATTTAACATTAATCAAATAAAGTAGCCTTATGATATTTTCTAAATAAACATTTTTAACATTCTAAAAGGCTGGATTTTGGACAAGGCAGCTTACCCTTGGGAATACAGCAGCCTGAAAAAAAATATTGTGACCCCCCAATGTTGACCAGAAGTTGGCGCCACTGTATATTATATATATATATATATATATATACACACACACACACACACACACACAACAATGAAAGATGAAAGATGTGAAGTTGTTAGTTTGCATCACAGATTCAGCTGCGTTGATTAAGCCAGGTCGAGTTTCCATTACGCGTGCCAACCGCCTTTGATCTGACATCAGGACAGTCGATATAGATACTATAATTTAAGTCCTGATTCAGATAGCTACATTAAATAGTGGTTGCTGTAAGTATTCATTACATTGAAATGTGCCTGACATTTTGGAAACCTGCCTGTGAGGTTTCGGTGACGTGTGCGCACTGTGCGCCGGTCAGCCAAATTACCACTGCACAGAAAGTAAACCAGGTCGGAGCTGGCGAGCTTTCTGCGCAACTTCAGCGAAGACTTTTTCTACGAAATTGTCACTGCGTCTTTATGAATATGTGACACCTCCCCCTACTACGCCGTCACACTCATCTCGGCGCGCGTCCGTCTACCAAATTGCCAAAGTGGCTGCGCACGGTATTGCACCGCACGAAATTACCACTGCGCGGGCTGCACCGGACGAAATTACCACTGCGCGGGCTGCACTGGACGAAATTACCACTGCGTGGGCTGCGCCATGCTGCGCCACCCTGCGCTGCGCCAAGAAATTAGTGCCCCCAATGTCTGGTTTCACAGTAAAATCTTACAGGTATTACTCTTCACCATTATGATAGGGTGTAATTCTTTGAGCAGGTCAACTGGATAAACATTATTGTATCAATCAATTAGCAATAAAAAGAAAATATTCTGCAAGATTACCATTCTTCTCACCAGAGATGATTTTGGGTGCACAACAAAAGAAGGTGTAGTTTAGTTTTTTCCCAACAAGTATGTAAACTCCACAGCAAAATTTTATATGTGATGTGATTTCTGATTGCATCACACAGTATTCTAAATTATATGAAGACCAGATTGGAAAAACAATCAGTCCAAATTTTGCATTCTTTTATGTTTTATTTATAACATATTATTATAATATATAATAATATTTGATATATTTTACATTTTTTGCATATTTTTTGAGTGCTTTGTTTCCAAGATCGTTTTGAATTTTTAATTCATCATTTTTCCACAATGTGAAAATGTGACTGATCAATTTTACAATATTTTATTGAAAAATAATAATAGCATATTTACAATGGTATACAACTGACAGTCTTTTTTTTTCAAGAAACAAACAAATTACAAAAGTAGAATAAAACAGACAGAAACACACACATACATACACCATCCCCACTCCCTGTCCCACCCCGGCTCACCAAAAGCAATGCATATCTGTATTGTACTGTACAGTAGCAAACAGTCTTTCATTCATAAAGGCAGTACCTGTGGTTCTAAAAAATAAGATTTAAAAGGTTGCCATTTATGAAAGAACTTATCTGTAGACCCTCTCAATGTATATTTGATTTTCTCGAGTTTTATAAAAAATATGGCTTCACAAAGCCACTGTGAAATGGAGGGGGACCTAGAGGCCTTCCAGTGCATTAGTAAGGAACGTCTGGCTAGTAGAGAAGCGAAAGCTATAATCTCTTTTTGTACAGAATTTAAAGAGTCTAATTTACCAGGAGTTCCAAATATGGCGATCAGTGGGCCTGGTTGCAGATTTACTCCAAGTACGCTGGACATAATAGTAAAGAAACCAGTTAAAAAATCAAATAGATTTGGGCAAAGAAAAAACACAACTTAAATGGCAAAGACAGCTATGACATTTTTCAGATTTGTCTTCTACTGCAGGAAATATTTGAGAGAGATTTGACTTGATGGACTCTCTGTAAAAGTTTAAACTGAATAAGTCAAAGACGAGCACAAGAAGTAGTAGACCGTATCCTGTCCACTGCTTCCTCCCCATACTCAACACTTAATTCTTTACTCAATTCTCCCGACCATGCATTCTTAATTTTAATGACTGACTACTTAATGAAACAATAAAATCGTATATCTGCAAAAATTTGGCCCTCTCTGTTGTGGATTAAAAGAAAGCAAACTTTCCCATGGTTGCTTGGGAGGGAGAGAGGGGAAATTAGGACTTAAAAAACAAGAACGAATTTGAAGATAACTGAATGTGTAATAAATGCAGGTAGGCCGTGAGTGCTAGGTTGGTAAAACTGTCAAAGACACTGTCCATATGCAAATTTTGAAAATTTTTAATGTCCTTGTTGTACCACAAAGAAAAAGTAGTATCCAAAACCGATGGAGGAGATAAATTATTGTGTACAGGACCAAGAGAGGATGCAGCTACGAATTTAAAATGACACCCAAACTGATACCAAATCTTAAGTGTATTAAGTACCACTGGACTATCTGTGTATTGAGAGAGTTTTGTGGGCAGGGAAGAGTAAATCAAAGTGGGATAGAAGATGATCTGCAAGACCATAATTCCAAAGTACACCAGGAGGATCCAGGGGATCTCAACCAATTACAAAGTTTATGTACATGTGTTGCCCAGTAATAAAACTGGAAATTAGGAAGAGCAAGTCCACCACTAAATCTGCATCTCCGTAATAACGTTTTTCAAACCCTTGGAAACCTCCCACCCCAAATAAATGAGCAGATTATTTTATCCAATGAATTGAAAACATGTTTTGGCAAAAATACGGGAATCAATTGAAATAAGAAAAGAAATTTAGGCAATATATTCATTTTAAATGCATTAATTTTGCCGATAAGTGTAAGGGGGAGGTTGCTCCACCTCTGAATATCAGATTTATCTTTGAGATAAGCGGAGTGAAATTGGCTGATACAAGATTGGATAAAGAACGTGTCACAATTATACCCAGATATTTAAAACCTGAGTGATTAAATTGAAAAAGCAGGTCTGACTGCTGGAGTTACAATGCTGAATCATTAATAGAAAAACATTCACTCTGATCATTTTTCCATTGTGGTCTTCATATACATGAGGCACAGAGTAAAAATGCGACAATATCTAGGTAAAGATCGATGCGAGGTAAGGTTAATAGTTTTTCAATCGAACAAAAGCAAATCATCAAAAACATAATTGCAAAAATGATCATAAATAAAATATACAGTGAATTACTTACTACAATCACCTAAGCAGAGAGTGAGGAGGAAGTTTCCTGCAGATTGTTCAGCCTGGCTGCGTATTGACTGTACAGGATGATTACATCTGCTTTTATACATCTCCGCTGTATGTCTCCTTAGATCTTTTTTTATGTTGTTCTGTGCCCAAGAATTACCGTGTGTGGCATCCACGTACACTACGGGATCATCCCATGTCATTTCACACACCCTCCCCAGTGAGTGCTCTCAGATTTTCTTGAAAAAATTCCTAAAATTACAACCCCAATTCTGAAATAGTTGGGACGAAGTGCAAATTGTGAATAAAATCAAAATGCAATGACTTTCTGATCACATGAGCCAATATGTTATTTACAGTAGAACATAGATAAAATTTCAAATGTTGAAACTGAGACATTTTACACTTTTATCCACAAAATTAGCTTATTCGAATTTTCTGGCTGCAACAGGTCTCAAAAAAGTTGGGACACAGGCAAAAAAGGGCTGAAAAGGCAATTAATATATAAGAGCATCAGCTGAAAGAACATTTAGCAAGTAATTAAGTTAACTGGCATCAGGTGTGTAAGATGATTGGCTATAAAAGGGATGTCTTAGAGAGGCTGAGTCTCTCAGAAGTAAAGATGGCCAGAGGCTCTCCAACCTGGAAAGCTTGCGTAAAAAAATTGGGAATACTTTGAAGACAATGTTCCTCAACGTCAAATTGCAAAGGCTTTGAAGGTCTCATCATCGACAGTGCATAACATCATCAAAAGATTCAGAGAAACTGGAAAAATCGCTGTGCGTAAGGGACAAGGCCGAAGACCTTTACTGGATGCCCATGATCTTTGGGCCCTCAGACGCCACTGCATCACTCACCAGCATGATTCTGTCATTGACATTACTAAATGGGCCTAGGAAAACTTCAAGAAACCACTGTCTGTAAACACAGTCTGCCGTGCCATCCACAGATGCCACCTAAAACCCTATCATGCAAAAAGGAAGCCATTGTTGAGCATGATCCAGAAGCGCCGCTGTGTTCTGTGGGCCAAGGCTCATTTAAAATGGACTGTAGCAAAGTGGCAAAGTGTCCTGTGGTCAGACGAGTCCAAATTTGACACTCTTGTTGGAAATCGTGGGCGTCGTGTCCTCTGGGCTAAAGAGGAGAAAGACCACCCCTCCTGTTATCAGCGTTCAGTTCAAAAGCCAGCATCTCTGATGGTATGGGGATGCATTAGTGCATATGGTGTGGGACACTTGCATGTTTTAAAAAGCTCCATGAAGTTCTGTGAGTTCTGCACAGTCGCCACCTCCTTCCTGGAGTTCATCATTTCGCCTGGCAGCATGCGGATGGACCCAGCCAAGGTCGCACCGTCACTAACTCGCCTAGACTGGAAGATAAAAAAGCCCACCAGCAGTTTTTGGGTTTCGGCAACTTCTACAGAAGATTTATCAAGAACTACAGTACGATAGCATCCCCTCTCACAGCCCTCACCGTTAAATAAAGAAAGGTATACCTGGAATGACAAATCGAAGCCACCTTCAACAAACTAAAAGCCACTCTCACCTTCGTTCCCATTCTAATCCATCTTGACCCGTAAACCCAGTTCATCGTTGAGTTGGATGCTTCCAACATTGGGTTTGGGGCAATTCGGGGGGAAAGCATATATTTTCAGATTTGGTTGTTTGCGCAAAGAGGTTAAATGTCCAAAGTATTCAACTCACTATAATGAATGGAAAATGGCAGGGCTGATTGAGCTGAGTGGCCTGTTCTCACCACTCATGTTACATTATAAACTGCAGAGCTGCCACATGATTAGTTGATTGAATAATGGCACGCGTGAACAGGTGCTCCTAAAAAGTGCATAGTGAGAGTGAGCTACTATCAATGAAATTTTTTTTTTTTGCTTTCATAAGTAGCCTTTTTGGAACAAAGAAAATATACAGCGATGAAAAAGTATTTACCCCCTTTGTGATTTCTTCTATATTTGCGACTTTGTCACAATGAAATGTTTTTTAGACCACAAACTAATCGTAATTTTAGATAGATAACCCAAGTCAACAGAAAATGCAGTTTTTAATGGTACAGTGGGTAACGTTCGTAAATTCTTTTTTTTTCATGCTTGCTGAAACTGTCAATCCATACTGACAGTCATACATGAGACAGGTAATCTGTAAAAAAATGAGGTAGGTAAAGTTAGTTCACTCCCTTGTTTGGCTGATATGCAGCCTCGCTTCCCTTGGTCCAGTCGCTAATGCTAATGTGTTGTGAATAAGGTTATTCTGCTCCTTGCTTGGCTGATATACAACCTTGTTTTTCTCAGTTCAGAGGCTAATGCCAACGTCGTTTAGGTAATGTTAGTTCATTCATTTGCTTGGCTGACATACAACCCCAATTCCGTAATAGTTGGGACGAAGTGTAAGTTGTGAATAAAATCAAAATGCAATGACTTTCAGATCACATGAGCCAATATGTTATTTACAATAGAAAATAGATAACATTTCAAATGTTGAATCTGAGACATTTTCCACTTTTATCCACAAAATGAGCTTATTTCAAATTTTCTGGCTGCAACAGGTCTCAAAAAAGTTGGGACACAGGCAAAAAAAGGCTGAAAAAGCAATTAATATATAAGAGAATCAGCTGAAAACATTTAGCAAGTAATTAAGTTAACTGGTATCAGGTGTGTAACATGATTGGCTATAAAAGGGATGTCTTAGAGAGGCTGAGTCTCTCAGAAGTAAAGATGGCCAGAGGCTCTCCAAACTGTGAAGGTCTGCGTAAAAAAATTGTGGAATATTTTAAAAACAATGTTCCTCAATGTCAATTTGCAAAGGCTTTGAAGGTCTCATCATCGACAGAGCAAAACATCATCAAAAGATTCTGAGAAACTGGAAAAATCTCTGTGCGTAAGGGACAAGGCCAAAGACCTTTACTGGATGTCCGTGATCTTCAGGCCCTCAGACGCCACTGCATCACTCACCGGCATGATTCTGTCATTGACATTACTAAATGGGCCCAGGAATACTTCAAGAAACCACTGTCTGTAAACACAGTCTGCCGTGCCATCCACAGAAGCCACCTAAAATTCTATCATGCAAAAAGGAAGCCATTGTTGAGCATGATCCAGAAGCGCCGCTGTGTTCTGTGGACCAAGGCTCATTTAAAATGGACTGTAGCAAAGTGGCAAAGTGTTCTGTGGTCTGATGAGTCAAAATTTGACATTCTTGTTGGAAATCATGGCCGTCATGTCCTACGGGCTAAAGAGGAGAAAGACCACCCCTTCTGTTATCAGCGTTCAGATCAAAAGCTAGCATCTCTGATGGTACGGGTATGCATTAGTGCATATGGTGTTGGACACTTGCATGTTTTAAAAAGCACCATGAATGCTAAAAGGTTTTAGAGGAACATATGCTCCCCCCCAGACGACATCTATTCCAGGGAAGGCCTTGTGTATTTCAGCAGGACAATGCAAAACCACAAACTGCAGCTACTACAACAGCATGGCTTTGTAGTAGAAGAGTCCGTGTCCTGAACTGGCCTGCCTGCAGTCCTGATATTTCACCGATTGAGAACATTTGGCGCATAATTAAAGTAAAAATCCGTCAAAGGAGACCCAAAACTCACCAGCAGCTGGAAGCCTGTATTAAACAAGAGTGGGATCAAATTCAAATGGCTAAATTCAAGAAACACGTCTCCTCAATGCCCAGACGCCTCCACTCTGTGTTAAAAAGAAGAGGGGATGCTACACCATGGTAAACAGGCCCCTGTCCCAACTTTTTTGACACGTGTAGCAGCCATCAAATTTGAAATGAGCTCATTTTGTGTATAAAATTTGTAAAATTTCTCAGTTTCAACATTTGCTATGTCATCTCTGTTCTAGTGTGAATAAAATACTGGCTGGTGTGATTTGAAAGTCATTGCGTTTTGATTTTATTCACATTATACACTTTGTCCCAACTATTTCAGAATTGAGGGTGCTTTTAACCTGTGTTTGTTAGTTCACATTGCCCAAAAAATGTCTGGTCTAGGTAGTTAAGCTGTGTAAGGTCTGGTTAATACTTGGATGGGTGACCACCTGGGGATGCCAGGTGCTGTTAGTTCCTCTTGCTTTCTCCCACAATGAAGCGCAAACCCCACAACTGATGTGTAAATTTAGGGAAAGATTCCCTTGCTGTTGTTATTATCATCATTCTGCAAGGTATGAAGCAATAAAAATGAAGAATCTTAGCAAAACACTCTTTTGTCCTTCGAATTCTTAAAGTACATTGAAATGCTGTCACTGTGGAAACACCTCACAGCTTAAAAGTATTTCACTGAATTGCGCATTTTTATCAATAAAAAGGATGCAGTCATATTTCCACGTCATCCATGCCATGTTGAAGGGAGACGCGGTAGCGCAGTGGTGAAATGGGCTTGACTTGGGATGGAAAGGTTCTGTGTTCAAGTCCTTGCCATGGCCTGTGCGATGTGTTCTTAGACAAAACACTTCACTTCCACACTGCCTCACTCTACCCAGGTGTACAAATGGGTACCAGCAAAATTGTCAGGGAAACCTGACTAAGAGCTGGGGGAGAACCTGAGTTGGACTAGTATCTCATCCAAGGGGAGTAGCAATACTCCTAGTTGCTTCATTTTGCAGAAACTGGGGTTAAGCATGGGCCTGGTGGGCCATTAGGCTCGGAACAGACTTATTTACTTCCATGCCTTGTTGCACACTAGAAATAGTCCTACTTCCATCTGAGCAGCTGCTCATTTTGAAAACTAGAAGAGCACTTGGTAGAGCGTGTACCTCCGCCATGCCCATATGTCATTATTATTGGTTCTGGATCCACGGGACTATCAATGAGATCACCAACAGCTGTGATTAGTTCCTCCATTAGGGTAGATTCTATTTGGTGCTGAAATTTTTTGAAAATCTGTTCACTTCATAAGGGATAATCATTATTTTCAGGCGTATTTAAACTTCTTCCGGATCTGGAATCCAGGACGTGATCCGGATCACTTCCAAAGTTGAATCAGCTCATCCTAGGACGACCACCTACTATCCTACCAAATTTCCTGCCAATCCCTTAACAACTTTTTGAGTAATCCTGTTAACAGCCAGACAAACAGACGAACGCGGGTGAAAACATAACCTCCTTTGCAGAGGTAATGAGCTGAGGCGGAAGAACCGGAGATGCAGGAGATTCAATGACGCAAAGAAAAAAACTAAACTGCGTTTTCTATTCATGATGCATTTCGCCATGGTAATGTATGGGCATCCACTTCTGATCATGCCAAAACTCATAGTAAGCATAGTAAACACCCCTGTTCAGAAGTGATTAATCTAAAAAAAAATAAATAAATAAATAAATGAATAAAGTTGCTCTAGGGCAGGGGTGTCAAACTGGTCCGTAAAAGGGTTGAGGGTCTGCAGGTTTTCATAGCAGAAACACACCTTATACAGCTGATCAACGGTGCAGGCTGAGATCAGTTGATTACATTAGTTTATCGGTGTGCTTCTGCTTGGTTGGATTGAAGACCTGCAGCTTAAGCTTATTCTGTGGCTATATAAAGAGCACCGTTGCCATAAACATTTCTGCCATGGGCGCCTACGGTAGAAAGCAGTTTCTCAGTCCGTGTCTAATACTCATGTAAACATCCAGGTGTACTTTTGATTTTGTTGATTTTTTTTTATTTGATTTGATTTGATTTGACTCTCTTTTTTTTTTTTTTTTAATTGACCGCGATTCGGCGGCGTTCTTTCAGTTAACGTTGTGAAAAAAATATCCCTGCTCTCCCCGCTGAGCCGTCTTGTGAGTATTTTGACCAAACAGGCCTTCCGCTGACATGTGTCTTCAATGTACAGCGGAGGCGTCAATAATCAAACACGGCCACTTAAGCAGCAGGAGAGAAAAGAGTGAACATGGTCGATGGATGAGAGATTCTAATTTTCTGAGATTCATCTGGTCGGCAATACGTCATCCACAGTGGTCCCTGATCGCCACGCTCCTTCTAGGGGGAAAACAATCCCGCTTTCTGCACAGACATTCTAAGCGCGAACGCTTAAAACAAGCCGATTTAACTTGAATCCGACATGCCGAGGAGTTGCTGTGTTGTTGGCTGCACCATCAATAAAACAAAAATCAAGGATCTCTGGTTCATTCCTCTGCCATGCCCAAAAAAATATCCGGAGGGAGGAATCATGCATATGCCTGGACGAGACAGACGGACAGGCTAACTTACGAACCTAGCGAAGACCGTTGTCACCGTCTGGTCAGAGCACAGTGCTACTGTTAACTAGCATACTATCCAAATAGCAGGACCGAAAGTGAAATACTTCATTTTTATTAATTGGTTACGTATGTTATTGCTCGCATACAGTAAAAACGGCCTGCCAATATATCCTGTATTGGCCGACCCTGTGTTGGCCGAGTTCAGCAGGTAGCAGTCGCGGACCAAGCATTTAGCTCTTTAATGAGTCTTGAAGTCGCGTACTTCAGAAATCATAGTCAAAATATCGTCATGATAGCACAACATACTTAACCAATTAATAAAAATATTATAAATTGCTTATTTTCCCAGCGGTCGCACAACGTTGAAACAATGTTGAAACAACGCTGTTGGGGTTGCTTCAATGTTATATCAACGTTGAATCAACGTCGTGTGCCCACTGGGTTCGCATTGCCTTGGTATTGTCCTTTGGGTCGCGGTATTGGCCCTCGGCCGCATACCAAGGCAATACGGAAATAAGCAATTAATAACATATAGTATTTTGCTTACCTGGAGACTCAATCTGATAAAAATAGATGTCGGGGTATGATACCTCTGGCCACTGGGTGGGGTCATTGCACCATCTAGATGCAGGGAGACTGAAGGGACATGCTTTAAGATTGATTAAATTTATCTTTTCGACATATCTCGCACGTTCTCTATTGGAAGAGTGGATGTATATGAATCAGACATGGTGTCTGCAGATAATTTCTCGGCTGATTTACCTTCAGTGGTCTTGCATTTATGTCGTTTTGTACAGCAATATTACATTAAAGTCAATGGGGCGTGTGGTTTGTTTTCCCCCAAAAGGGGCGGGGCTACGTTTGCCGACCTGATGAATACCGCTGAGAAGCTACTGTGACGTCAAAGATGGAGAGTGCATCGTCAGCTTATTCTGTGGCTATATAAAGAGCACCGTTGCCATAAACAGCTCTACCATGGGGGCCTACGGCACATAGTTTCTTAGTTCGTGTTTAATACTCATGGAAACATGTCCAGGTGTACGTGCGATTTGGTTGTGATTTTTCTTTTATTTCATTTTATTTTATTCACTCTTTTTTTAGACAAAAATTGACCGCGATTCGGCGGCGCTCTTTCTGTTAACGTTGTGAAGAAATGTCACTGCTCTCCCCGCTTAGCCGTCTTGTGTGTGTTGTGACCAAACAGGCCTTCCGCTGTGACGTGTCTTAATTGAAACACCGGAGGCGTCAATGATCAAACACGGTCACTTGAGCAGGAGGAGAGAAAAGTGTAAACATGCCTGATGGATGAGAGATTGTAATTTTATGAGATACCGCTGAGAAGTCACTGTGACGTCAAAGATGGAGAGTGCATCGTAAGCTTATTCTGTGGCTATATAAACAGCACCGTTGCCATAAATAGCTCTGCCATAGGGGCCTACGGCAGAAAGCAGTTACTTAGTCCGTGTCTAATACTCATGTAAACATCCAGGTGTACGTGCGATTTGGCACCGATTTTTTCTTTATTTCATTTGATTTTATTTGACTCGCTTTAAAAAAAAGAAAAAAAATTGACCGCGATTCGGTAGCATGCTTTCCGTTAACGTTCTGAAAAAATGTCCCTGCCCTCCCCGCTCTGCCGTCGTGTGTGTATTGTGACCAAACAGGCCTTCCGCTGTGACGTGTCTTAAATGAAACAGCGGAGGCGTCAAAGATCAAACACGGTCACTTGAGCAGGAGGAGAGAAAAGAGTAAACATGCCTGATGGATGAGAGATTCTAATTTTTTGTCTTCGCGCGCGACGTGCAGCGAATGGAGCGAGCAGCTCATCAAGAATGGACGGCGAATGCCAGTTTTTTAAGCTCAGACTGCAGGAAGATTATTACCATGTTAGTCAACGAACGAATGAATAAAAATGGCACTAGCGTTCGCTAATAATGCAGCATACTGTCGTGTGGGACGAAGTGTCAACTGTGAAGAAAATCAAAGTGCAATGCCTTTCATATCACATGAGACGACATGTTATTTACAACAGAACATAGATAACATTTCAAATGTTGAAACTGACACATTTTACATTTATCTCCAATCTCATTCACTCACATTATTCTCACAATAGAACATAGAAAACATATCAGATGTTGAAAGTGAGATATTTTGCCATTTCATGAATATTATTGGCTCATTTTGAATTTGATGGCGGCAACACCTCTCAAAAAAGTTGGGACAGGGCCATGTTTACCATTGCACAGCATCCCCTCTTCTTTTAACAACAGTCTGTAAACGTCTGGGATGTGGGGAGACCAATTGCTGAAGTTTTGGAAGAGGGATGTTTTCCCACTCTTTTCAGATATCGGTTTCTAGCTGCTCAAGCATCCTGGGTCTTTTTAGCCAGATTTTTTGTTTTATGATACACCAAATGTGATCTATTGGTGAATGGTCTAGACTGTAGGGTGACCATTTCAGCACCCGGACTCTTCTACAGCGAACCCATGCTGTTGTGATAGATGCAGTATGTGGGTTAGCGTTGTCTTGCTGAAGTATGCAAGGCCTTCCCTGAAAGAGACGTTGTTGGAAAACCTCTTTATACTTTTCAGCATTGATAATGCCTGTCCAAATGTATAAGCTGCCCTTGCTTTAGGCATTAATGCAACTCCGTACCATCAGAGGTGCAAGCGCTTGAACTGAGCACTGATAAACAGCTGGATGGACTGTCCCTCTCCTCTTTACCTGCTCAACACGGCGTCCGTGTTTTCCAAAATGAATTTCAAATTTTGATTCATCTGACCACAGAATAGTTTTCCATTTTGCCTCAGTCCATTTTAAATGAGCTTTGGCCCAGGGAAGACAACAGCATTTCTGGATCGTGTTCACATATGGCCTCTTCTTTTCATGATACAGATTTAACTTGCATTTGTGGATTGCGCAGCAATCTCTCTTCAGACGATGATTTCTGGAAGTGTTCCTGAACCTTTGCAGTGAATTCCAGTGCAGAATTATGCCTGTTTTTAATGCAGTGCCGTCTGAGGGTCCAAAGATCATGAGCATCCAATATTGACCTTCGGCCTTGTCCTGTGTGCAGAGAGATTTCTCCAGATTCTCTGAATCTTTTGATGATATTTTGTACTGCAGATGGTGGGATATTCAAAATTTTAGCAATTTTACAATGAGGAACATTTCTCTGAAATTGTTCCACAATTTTTAGACTCAGTTTTGGGACAATCTGTGAAGATTGTTGAGCCTCTGTATATCTTTACCTCTGAGAGACTCTGCCACTCTAAAATGCTCTTTTTATACCCAGTCATGTTTCTGACCTGTTGCCAATTAACCCACTTAGTTGAAAATGCTCCAGCTGTTTTTTATTAGCACCTTTTACTTTCGCAGCCTTTTGTTGACCCTGTCCCAACTTTTTTGAGATGAGTTGCTGCCATCAAATTCAAAATTAGCGAATATTTTACAGGAAATGGTGAAATGTCATGTCTCACTTTCAACATCAGATATGTTGTCCATGTTCGATTGTGAATATAATGTGAGTTTATGAGATTTGCACATCATTGCATTCTTTTTTTATTCATGTATTACACAACGTCGCAACTTCATTGGAATTGGGGTTTGATGACGTGGGGCCGGGGAGATAATGCCATCTCCCGATGGCTCTTGTTCCATATTGTGAGGATTTTCAGGTGAAAACATTTCTAAACAGATCAAATTAGACTGAAAAAATCAGTAAGCTCCATATTAGGTTACCGAACGCAAGTGTTTTGAATTCTTTCAAAGTAATTTGCCTGAACTTAATAAAATGAACACGATATGAAACAGGTTTGAATTTGTTTGCCAAATAAATTGTTGGTTTTTGCAACCATGGGTTGAGAGTTTCACCAGTTAGGAACCTATTGATTGTTTACGTTGATCAAGGGTTCAGTCAAATTGTTTCCCTTTGCAGTTATTTATAAAGCATCTGGCCTTATCACTACACCACTATACAGTCCGTTTGGGACTCATTGTCGTCATTCATAACGAATCGTTACCTGTCGGATTACGGATTGGCTGTTTACATTTGTTCATAAGTCTTCCGCATTTTTTTTCAGTGAATTTATAGTGAAGTCACATCAAAGATCAAATTAAAATGCAGACATCAAGTTTGGCTAATTCTACCCACTGTTCATCTGCAAGATGATCTTGAAGCCACTTTGAATTCCTAAGTTCTGTCAGAAAGAGGCTCCAGAGAAGTATACACATTCTGAGATGGGGAGGAATCCTCATATTATTGACCATTTCCACCACAATGGCGACTTGTGGGGAGGTGTGGTGTCAGACTCGGCACTGCTTGACTTAATCATTAATGCCGTGTAGAAACATTCTTAGATTTACCTTGTCTTGACTTTGCTATCTGAGAAAAACAGTATTTGAAATGTTGTTTTTGTGATTTGTTGTTCTTTTGAATGGAGCTTCCTTCGATCCAGGAAAGGTGCGAATACCTTGTGAAGCAAGACAGTCATATGTAAAACGGTATCGCTGTGAGTTGTTGTTGCCCTTTGTGGGGCCTCCTCAGAAACAGCAAAGGTGTGAATAGCTTGCCAAGCAGGACGGCAGACAAGCAGCAGACAGGAAGGAGTCTGAAATCCAAGCTCCCTCAGGCGCTTTTGGTCTTAGGTCAGTCACTTATATTTTGTAACTACAACCTCAATTCCGAAATAGTTGGGACAAAGTGTAAATTGTGAATAAAATCAAAATGCAATGACTTTCAGATCACCTGAGCCAATGTTATTTACAATAGAAAATAGATAACATTTCAAATGTTGAATCTGAGACATTTCACATTTTTATCCACAAAATGAGCTTATTTCAAAATTTCTGGCTGCAACAGGTCTCAAAAAAGTTGGGACACAGGCAAAAAAAGGCTGAAAAGGCAATTAATATATAAGAGAATCTGCTGAAAGAACATTTAGCAAGTAATTACGTTAACTGGCATCAGCTGTGTAACATGATTGGCTATAAAAGGGATGTCTGAGAGAGGCTGAGTCTCTCAGAAGTAAAGATGGCCAGAGGCTCTCCAACCTGTGAAGGTTTGTGTAAAAAAAATTGTGGAATACTTTAAAAACAATGTTCTTCAATGTCAAATTGCAAAGGCTTTGAAGGTCTCATCATTGTCAGTGCATAACATCATCAAAAGATTCAGAGAAACTGGAAAATCTCTGTGCATAAGGGACAAGGCCGAAGACCTTTACTGGATGCCCGTGATCTTCGGGTCCTCAGAAGCCACTGCATCACTCACCGGCATGATTCTGTCATTATCATTGCTAAATTGACCCAGCAATACTTCAAGAAACCACTGTGAACACAGTCTGCCATGCCATCCACAGATGCCACCTAAAACTCTATCTTGCAAAAGGAAGCCATTGTTGAGCATGGTCCAGAAGCGCCACTGTGTTCTGTGGGCCAAGGCTCATTTAAAATGGACTATAACAAAGTGGCAAAACGTCCTGTGGTCAGGTGAATCAAAATTTGACATTCTTGTTGGAAATCATGGGCATCATGTCCTACGGGCTGAGGAGGAGAAAGACCACCCCTCCTGTTATCAGAGTTCAGTTCAAAAGCTAGCATCTCTGATGGTATGGGTATGCATTAGTGCATATGGTGTGGGGCACTTGCATGTTTTAAAAAGCACCACGAATGCTGAAAGGTATCTAGAGGTTTTAGAGCAACATATGCTCCCCTCCAGACGACATCTATTCCAGGGAAGGCCTTGTGTATTTCAGCAGGACAATGTAAAATCACATACTGCAGCTATTGCAACAGCATGGCTTCGTAGTAGAAGAGTCCATGTGCTGAATTGGCCTGCCTGCAGTCCTGATCTTTCACCAATTGAGAACATTTGGTGCATAATTAAACGAAAAGTGCATCAAAGGAGACCCAAAACTCTCCAGCAGCTGGAAGCCTGTATTAAACAAGAGTGGGATCAAATTCAAGAAACATGTCTGCTCAATGCCCAGACGCCTCCACTCTGTGTTAAAAAGAAGAGGGGATGCTACACCATGGTAAAAAGGCCCCTGTCCCAACTTTTTTGACACGTGTAGCAGCCATCAAATTTGAAATGAGCTCATTTTGTGTATAAAATTTGTAAAATTTGTCAGTTTCAACATTTGCTATGTCATCTCTGTTCAATTGTGAATAAAATACTGGCTGGTGTGATTTGAAAGTCATTGCGTTTTGATTTTATTCACATTATACACTTTGTCCCAACTATTTCAGAATTGGGGATGCATTTGACCTGTGTTTGTTAGTTCACGTAGCCCAACAAATGTCTGGTCTAGGTAGCTAAGCCCCCCGGCAGTTCGCTGTCTGGGGGGCGATCCCCTTTGTATTTGTTTTGTGTGAATAATGGACGGATCTATTGGAAATGAACTCGGACCGATTACTGGCAAGACGGCTATGGCGGAACCCCTTCGGACTGATGTTGCTGGTACGGTTTGGCACTGAACAACGACCCTGCGAATTAGATAATGGAGCCCTTGGGGTAAGAGTACCATACACAACCTCCAGCAAAATCGAAAAAAAATCACAACTTTTTCGGCTTACCTTAATGTTTAGATACCAAGTGAAGTATTCGGGTGTGGAAAAACGTCGACCGTACATCCAGTAAAGACAATTTACACTTTAATTTCTACAGCGGCTATAAGTGCTACTAGCTCATACAAGGTGGCAGCCATGACACGGTTGACAATACTGGGGCATGCGCAGCGTATGCATAGTTCGAGATATCACATAGGCACGCGCATGAGGGCGAGCGCTCAGTTTCCGTGCGCTAGTGTGTTCAACACCCAGCCGTTTGTTATTCACGTCTGGACCTCTGTTTGAGTAATAATTTGCATGCTTAAGCTTGCCTAGCGCCTAACAACATTAAGTTTGGAACTTACATCGAAGTTGGCTTTATGATATTATTCTATTGATGTCGTCTCCGTGTTACACTCTTAGGTGGCGCGTACAGTAGCAGGATGTCTGCTGAAATTTGAGTAAAGTGGTCGACGCCGCTGTGTTTACGTCGCCGCATATACTCGGCTCGATAAAAACCTAAGCCGTCGCTGCTGCTCGTATGCGTGGATGGCAAGGACCTCTTGATCTGCCACCACTGGCACTCAATCAATAAATTCCACACATCTTGCACCGTGCAATCACTCATTTTTCTTCTTGTTTGTCGCTGATTACTACACGACCCTTTATAGTCTTGAAATTAATTCTGCGCGCGTATGACCAATTTCATGACGCCTTTTATTTCCATTCTAAATAGAAAACGCACGCGAGTGCATTTAAGGCTGCCCATTTACATGACGTTAACAATAATAAATAATTAAGAAGGAAAAGAACCTTATTGGTAAGACATTTCGCCCTTGTGTATTTGGCTGATTATGTTATCCATGCCTCATAGCACGAAAATTTATCTGCCTCCTAACTTGAGCTGCAAGACTTTGGCACCGCGTCGCGCACTTTGATATTACTATCGGAGCGACATTTTCTTTGTCACAACACTGATCTATTGTTCTGTCATAAGCACGCGAATGCACAAATTATTCCGAAAACCTCCGAGTTTTTGTGCGTAGTTTACCCAGTGGTGGATTGTGTTTTCGCGCGCCAACATTTCGAGCAAGTATTGAATTTCTTCGTTTGAATGGAGAGATCCTTTCACCGCTGCATTTCTTAGAAAAAGACAACCGTGACACATAACGGTAATCTGCCGTGCTGAAGTACGGTTGCTTTCACATTTGATATTGGCAGCGTTGCCAACTCTCCCGTATTTTCCGGGACTTTTAGTGGCATATTCACGTTCCTGTGGCGTACTCAGCAATTTTTCAATTAACGCGTATTAAATAGGTCCGCCCACAGAACTGGCGTCTTTGTCTTGAGGAGGTTTATCAGATTCCACGTGTGTTAAGGTGGATTTCACCACTAGTATTATGGAAATCGATTATGACTCCGCCTTCTCCTCTTTTTTCTTTACTCAGAGGATGGAAGCAATTAAAGATGTTTCACACGATCTTGTATCATTTAAACAATTTCAACAATCATTAAACCCATGCTTTGCTTCTAACCCCTGAGAAAAAGAAAACCGCGAGAAGCCTGGAGTCATGATCAGTTTCCATAATACTAGTGGTGAAATCCACCGTAACACATGTGAGGCTGATAAACCTCCATGCGCAAGCACTTCAATTCCACGTGAGAATCTTTTAAATACGCATTGGTTGAATAATTGCTTACTATGGCACGGGAACATGAATATGCCACTAAAAGTCCCGGAAAATACGGGAGAGTTGGCAACACTGTACAGGATGATCGTGCCCGAATCCACCTCTTCCAACCGTACTCGCCTACCGTGGCCGAGCCTCGTGCTCACACTTGCCAAACGAACTAAACTATCTCTTTCCCTACTCCTATCCCTAACCCTATCCTTAACCTAACTCATAGGGAATCCTATCCCTACCCCTATCCCTGTACCTAACCCTGACCTAACTCATAGGAAATGCTATCCCTACCCCTATCCCTGTGCCTAACCTTAACCTAACTCACAGGGAATGCTATCCCTACCCCTATCCCTAACCCTAACCTTAACCTAACTCACAGGGAATGCTATCCCTACCCCTATCCCTAACCTTAACCTAACTCACAGGGAATGCTATTGTAGCGGGTCCCGGTCAGGTCTCCGCTAACAGATATATAGACAATCCGCTGGCAGGAGTGCACTGGAAATATTGGAAATATTACACAGAAATCAGCGAAGCAGAACAACTGTTGCTCATTCTCCATTCATTAGGATTATCTTTATTTTCATGTTCATTGTAACATTTTAACTGCAATCATGAATTATTTTCAGTGTCCTTTTAACCTTTTAACTTCAATCATGAATTATTTTCTGTTATTTTGTCTGCTTTGCACTGAAGCACTAGTTAAACCCACATTTGGGTAACATGAAACCATATGTTCTTCCAATAAATGTCTCCTTTTACATATTTTCCAAAAATAAACTTATCAGAATTTGTATCAAACCAAAAATACACATTTTCCCTTTAAATCGCGTATTTTGTCAAACATCAATCATGTATGCACTTCTCCCTCAAACACACGTCATCTTTCTCCTCTCATCGCAAGAGTATTTTGTAGTAACTGTACATTTTTTTAAGTATTCACTTTATATAACAGAATAAATCTCCTTTGCAATTAAGCTGGGTTACATTTACACAATATATGAATGCAAACTGAAACATCAAACATAGCTGCCTCATAACTTTCCGTCATATCTCCTGAACTGGAACGATTTCATTGCCTACGATTAACTTGCGCGTCCCTTAAACAGGGCTGCAGCCGCAGCTGATCTTAATTTGCACATCAGCATTAGCTTGCTACATTTCGAACAATGAACCGCATAAACAACTGCTTTTCACCCACACAGAAATAACCCTCAAATGCGCGGGAGCCGAAAGAAACAAACGAAAGGTTTTCAATTACCTTAGTCACGTACCGTAATTCTGAAATGTTTATGCAATTAACGCACTTTTAGCTTACAGACCACACATCACCGGGAGTTCGTATTAGCTTATAGCCATGACATCGGACGCCATTCTCTCAACTTCAATAGTCACGTACCATAATACTTAAATGTTTATGCAATTAGCACACTTTTAGCTTACAGACCACACATCACTGGGAGTTCGTATTAGCTTATAAACATCTGGGGTCACACAGAAAACAAGTAACTAACCTGGAAATATTGGAAATATTACACAGAAATCAGCGAAGCAGAACAACTGTTGCTCATTCTCCATTCATTAGGATTATGAGCCCCACTTCCTCTACGCATTGTAACGAGTCCCAGTGACGCTGCTGGTTAGTGCTGCCCCCAAGTGTCCATGTCATTGTGTGCTTCTCTGTACTTTCTTATTATAAATTAGACAGAATGAAATTAAATACAATTGCAATAAACCAAGATGTGACTCTTAAGAGAAAGGAGACAGAAAGTAATAATATCTCAATAAAATACTTATTTTGTGAGTATCACATCCACCCCGACAAACAAAAATGGCTCCCGACATTTGTTACAATCCAAAAAAAACGTTTTTTTTTTTTTTTTTTTTTGCCTTTTTTTTTTTTTTAATAAACTTGTGTGGCGACGGGCATGTAATATGTGTATGGCATGTACATTTGTGGCGTGTAAAGAGCAGGTGGGATGAACTGTCTGGTTATGTGTGGCAAGAAAGGTAGGGGGGCTGAGGTAATCTGTGAGGAGAAGGAATCTACATGGGTTTGTATTGACGGTTGGCCCAGTGACTCATAAGTGAACACTGGCCTTGGTCTCCTCACTCTGGCGGACCTCCTAACCTCACTGTTTGCATTGTCTGCTGGCCAAGTCATCATAGGGGAAGAACTCTGTCTTTCCACCTGTACTTGTTCAGCATGTTCATATTGCTCATCCTCTTCCGCCTGAGGTAGGCATACGACACCAGGTTGTTTATTTGTTTGTGATTCATCCTCCCCTAATTCCACTTCTCTTCCCTTTGAGCTTTGTTTGTCCTCTCTTACAGGAACGTTTGGAGTGTCCTCTCTTTCAGGTAAGTTTGTCTCATCCATGTGTGTATCGTCTCTTTCAGGTGTCTCTTGTCCATCCGGTAAGTATGTGTCCATAGGTTCGATTTCTCTCAGCGATAAAGTACTTGAAAGTTCTTTGTGGATCATGGTCGGTTTCTTTGGGGTCTGGACAGGCACTGTTGCAGGAGGAGACAGCTTTGACACTGGCATTTGCTCTCTGTCCGAGGATCTTGATCTGCCATGTCCAGTTTGTTCATTTTCCATCCTGACTATGGGTGTCCTCAACCAATAACCTCCTGTCCACTCATCATCATCATCATCAGTGTCTGGTATCCCATCATTGTCGGTAGAGCTTGCCCTCTGTTGAGGTTGCCTTTTCCTCTGAGGGGGTGTTAAGACGGTGTCAGCTGACTGTGCTGGGCCTCCAACAGGTAAGTCATTAACTAACAGCAGCAAATTCCT
Organism: Gymnothorax javanicus; assembly: GCA_029692085.1. Classification (NCBI taxonomy): domain Eukaryota; kingdom Metazoa; phylum Chordata; class Actinopteri; order Anguilliformes; family Muraenidae; genus Gymnothorax; species Gymnothorax javanicus. The sequence continues at coordinate 8,680,597 of CM056197.1, forward strand.
GTGTATGGTTCTATTTCTCGCACTCGGGTCTCCCTCAGGATGAATGACATACACAGGATTGTCTGAGATTTGCTCCTTCACCACATAAATCTTCTCCCAGTATGAGCGTAGTTTACCGGGTCCACCTCGCTCACCCATGTTCCGAACCAATACTCGATCTCCTGGTTTGAGGACCACTCCCCTCACCTTTTGATCGTAGTAGGACTTATTCTTTGCACTTGATGACAAGCTGGTTTTGTTTGCAATCTTGTACGCTTCTGTCATCCTTCTCGACCATTTCTCCACATATCCTTTGTGTGTCACTGGTCCGGTGTTTTCCAATAATCCAAACAAGAGATCCACGGGGAGACGGGGGTGTTGCCCATACAGCAGGTAATGAGGCGAGTATCCAGTGGACTCATGGCGAGTACAATTATATGCGTGTATCATTTGTGGTAAATGTTCTTTCCATCTCTCCTTTTCCCTATCTGTCAACGTCCGTAACATTTGCAGCAGTGTGCGGTTAAACCGCTCAGCAGGGTTACATTGTGGGTGGTAGGGGGATGTTCGGGAATGCCCGACCCCTGCCAGCCGTCCAAGGGTGCGGAAAAGGTCGTTCTCGAATTCGCGTCCTTGATCATGGTGGAGACGATTTGGATAACCCAAACGAGGTATGTAGTCGTTGTATAGTCGTTCAGCTGCAGTTTGTCCTGATTTGTTTTTGGTTGGGTAAGCCTGAGCAAATCTGGTAAAATGGTCAATTACTACCAGAATGTACTCAAAGCCTCCTTTGCTCATTTCCAAATGTAAGTAGTCTATGCAAACCAGATCAAGAGGAGAAGCAGAGGTCAGGCCACCCATTGGCGCACGTACATGTGTGGTAGGTTTCTTTTGCTTTATGCAACTGCATTTCCTTGTGACATAATCCTCTATACATCTCTTCATGTATGGCCAATAGAACCGTTCTCTGGCGAGATGGAGCACACGCTCTGTGCCAACATGTCCCATATTGTCATGGAGGTGTTTTAGGGCAACCGACCGGTACTTAACAGGTAGGACTAACTGTTTTCTTCCTGGTGTTCGGCGATACAGGACTCCATTCTCCAAATGTAGTTGACTCCACTCATGCAGGAGCTTGCGAGTGAGCCCACCCACTGACCTTCTGACTTCCTCAGTAAGAACACTATTGGTCTCTTTCAGTCTTATTATGTCCCCTATTCCAGGGTCATCTTGTTGGGCTTTTGCCAGCTCCTTGTGGCTTATTTCAGGCAAAAGTGAATGAGGCTGTGGCATTACATCAGCGGAGGAGGTGTAAAGTGCAGCTATCCATGCTACATCTTTCTTCTGGGCTGCTCTACTCCCTTCCCAAGTTGCGTGCAGCACGTCCTGAGACAGCTCTTCAGTGCATGCAGCCGCATAGTTGTCAATGTCGAGTGGGATACGTGAGAGCGTGTCAGCGTCGATATTGCTTTTTCCAGGTCTGTATTTGATATTGAAACGGAACTCTGACAGCTCTCCAACCCAGCGATGTCCAACTGCATTGAGTTTCGCAGTGCTCATGATGTAGGTAAGTGAGTTATTATCAGTGTAGATAGTAAAATGTGGAGCGTAAAAGAGATAGTCCCTAAATTTCTCACACACTGCCCACTTCAGAGCAAGGAACTCAAGTTTTCCGCTGTGGAGTCTGTAGTTCCGTTCCGCAGGTGTAAGAGTTCGTGATCCATATCCTATCACTCGCATTTTTCCACCCTGTTGCTGATAGAGGATTGCACCGAGCCCTTTCTCCGATGCATCGGTGTGCAGGACGAACGGCTCCTCGAAGTTTGGGTATGCGAGGACTGGGGGGTTGATCAGCATACCGACTAGCCTTTCCAAGGTGTTTTGATGATCAACATTCCACTCTATGGGTGTTTTGGACGGGAGTTGCGGACCCTTGGACTTGCAATGATGTGAAAGGAGTCGAGGCGTGGAGGACTTAACTTGGAGTAGCTCATACAATGGTTTCGCTATTTTAGCAAAGTCCTGTATGTAGGAGCGGTAATAACTCAGGAAGCCGAGGACCTGTCGGAGGTCACCAACTGTCTGGGGTCTTTTGGTTTTTAAAGCCAGAACCGCGTCGAGGTCTTTGGGGTCAACCCGAACTCCCTCGGCCGACACCAAGCGTCCAACATAGCGGACTTCCTTCCGGAACATCTCGCACTTCTCCGCCCGTAGCTTCACCCCATGGTGCTGCAGTGCTTGGAGAACCTTGCGAATCACCTCCACGTGGTCACTGAAGGATCTGGAGTAGCACAGTAGGTCATCCAAATACGGGATGCAGCACTCGTCTCTCAGAGGGCCTAACATTTCCTCCATACTCCTCTGAAAAGCTGCAGGTGCGTTAGCTAGTCCAAACGGGATCCTTACCCATTCGTAAAGCCCCCAGGGGGTGATGAAGGCGGTGAGATGGCGTGACCCTTCTGCTATAAACCCCTGGTGGTAGGCTTTACCTTGGTCAAGTATGCTGAACATTGAGTACCCACCCAGCGTATCTGTCAAATCCTGTATTCGCGGTAGTGGATGTCTGTCGGGCACAGTTTTTTGGTTTAGGAGGCGATAATCTATACAGAGGCGAAGAGTGCTGTCCTTCTTCCGCACACACACAACTGGGGCAGAATAGGCAGACTTAGATTTTACTATCCACCCCTTGACAAGAAGATCTTGGATGTACTCTTTTACCTCTCTAAGCAGTGGTTTGGGAATGGATGTGTACGCTCTCTGCATAGGAATGTCGTCTTTGAGGTTAATCACCATTTGCAGATTTGGGATACAGCCAATGTCATTCCCATCTCTGGCAAAGGCGTTCGACTCCTCATGCAGCATCTTCCTAGCAGCCTCTTGCTGTGCTTCTTCCAGGTGGTCGAGGTTTACAGGTGGGTGCCACAGAGGTGGATCTGGGCTGCTGATCTGAATGGTGCTGACCTCATTGACAGTCGCTGCAGGCTGTGATTGGTCCTGGATATCTGCCTCCACAACATCGTCAACATGCTGCAGGATCCCTAGAGCCGTTTTACGTGGTATTGTGATGTCATGATTGGTGTTGTTACCAATTGGAATGGTGAGATAGGGCTTTGCCGGGTCCTGGATTGCCAACAAACCTGGTCCTGCGTCCCACTGTTCAGACGACAGACTGTCTTCATCCGTTTCGAACAACACCAATCGGGTAGAGGCATCCATGTTTGACGGTACCCGACACTTCACCCATGACACTTGACCAGCTGGGAGCACGATATCCTTGGCACCTGTTCTTAAACGTCCCTGCTGCATGACTGGCTTTGCGGACTGAATAAAGTGGACAAGGGCTTCAGCTGTCTCGTTAGGAACAGATATGGCGTTGCTAAGAAGGCTAACAAGTACTGGCACTAGCCTCTCTGGTTGGCCACAAATTAACACTTCCAAAACATTAAAGCCAATTAATGGTCTATCCATAGGGTAGCTGCTGATGAGGAATGGGACACTAATGGACAGATTGGGGTCCAAATTCCCTGGTAAATTCACCGTAATAGCTACCCACCCATCATATGGAATGGGACCGCCATTTGCTGCGGTGACCTTCAGGTCCTCCTCCCCTAAGATCTCAGAAACCGGGTGAATACTGAGGTCAGGTAAGTATTCATCTTTCCAGGTACGGCTGACTATACTGACTTGTGACCCCGAGTCGAGCAATGAGGTGACTGCTAAACCACTTAGATAGCTCTGAACTAGGGCCTTTTTCCCAATCAGGCTAGCAATAGCTCTAGCTTTAGCTACACGTGGTGGCGGGGGAGGGGGCTGAGTTACTTGGTTGCAGTGACTTCGTGTGTTAGTCATTACTAGGGTTGAGGGTGAGGAGGAGCACGTGTTGTCATCTTTGACCTCACTTACCGGTTGGGACTTATTTCCAGACTCGGTCACTCGATGTCCCTCTCCAGTGACCGATTGAAGTTTCCCTGTCCCTTTGGTAGTTTCAGACAGCCTGCTGCACGGTGTCCTCCCTCCCCACATGTGTAACAATGTTTACAGTCTTGTCTGTTTTGTTCCACGCAGCTTGGACAACCATAGGGTTTTCCGCGTCTAGATTGTGTCCTATTTTGACTGTACTGGCACCCATTGTGAGCTAGCTGTTGTTGGTTTTGCTTTTGCATGGTCACCACCAGTCTGGTGAGCTCCTCTACTTTGGTCGTGAGGTCTCTCAGGGGATCTGATTTTGTCTGATTCGACTTGGACTCTATACTCTCTGACTTTATGCAGGGTCTCTTCACCACATCAGGCTCAAGCTGTGCACTGTGCGTATTTGTTACAGTCTGCCGGCGGGAAGAGCCAAGCCTTTTCATTCTCTCATTTTCTTCACTGGTAATTTTCATCACCTGACGAAGAATCATCTCATCAGTGACCCCACTATTTGACAACAGAGGTTTGAGTTCTCTGCGTATGTCGTTGTGCTTGTGCCCAAAGCCTTGGTACACTGTGTGTAGGAAAACATCTTGCACCGTAGCTGTAGAGTATTTAATGTCAGTGTCAGCCAATTTTGATGTGAATAGGATGCGTTGTTTTAAGCCCATCACTCGGTACAGAAATTGTTGTGGTGTCTCGTTTTCATCCTGCTTTGTGCACATCAACTCTTGGAATAGCTCTGTGCTGTTTTTTTCTCTCAGGTGGGTTTGGAGAAACCCCTTGAGTTCAGCCACTGTTAGGTCATCTTTGTTTACCAACATCTCCTTGAATATGCCTGGTCTTATGATTTTGAGCACACCACGAACAATCTCTGTATCGGAAAATCCTTCTCTGATTCCATCATCAATCTGCTTGCAGACATTATTGTAGCTGATGTCTGAGGATTGATCGCCGACCTGACCGCCTTGCACTTTGAACTCTCTCCTAGGGAGGTAATTGAGTTCCCTTAAGGGCACCATCCCCTCGCAAGCTGACTGAGCGGCAGGCTCACTCGGTAGGTTTCCGCCTGGCTGGTTGGGCAGGACTGAGGGCGGAGGCATATGTGTCTGTGGCGGTGTAGCATGTGTTGGTATACACTGTATGAGTCGCTTGCTAAGCTCTTCGTAGCTAGCGAGCATTTTAAGCAAATCAGCGTTCGCTGTGTCAGGTGCAGTTAACATTGCAGCCTCAACTGAGCCTGAACCTGGTACAGCAATATCACTAGGCGATACACTACTGACCGAAATAGGCGTGCGGCGACTCTGAATGTGAGTGTCTGTGGTGATTTCAGGAGGTGTTTGGATAATGACAGAACCATCTGACAAATCAACAGGGTTAACAGGCTTATCACCGCTCTGCGCAGCATGTAACTTAGAATCACCCTTCACATTTAGCAGTGACATATCATCATCACGACATTTCACGACCTCACCAATGGTATCTTTTAACATCAGCAAATGAACCATTCCCTCATCCTCTGTCTCAAGTAACTGCTTACTGTACATGAACGAGTTGATGTGATCGTAGCATCCCTCCTGGTCTCCCTCCACAAGCTCTGACTGGTCCACGTGCGACACTGGATCCACCGCTCTGGCGACCCGAAAAAGCTCTTCAGCCGACAAGGTGAGTAGGCTCTTCCTAATGTCCCACACTAGGCCCTTCCTCTCACCATTCGACATGATAGCTCCTCGTCTCCCTCACGGCTGGCAGCACAGTTCGGTGATGGCGCAGTCGGCTCTGGATCACAGACCTCCACTTGTCCACGGTCGCAGTTCCCACGGCTGGATAGGCTTTTGGTCGGCGGCTGGATGATGCGGCCCTCCCTCCTAGTTGCTGGTCAGCATGGTCATCAGCATCACTCGGCCTCCAATCCAATAGGTGGCGCCGAAAACGATCCCGGACGAGCCCCCAAGAATCTGTAGCGGGTCCCGGTCAGGTCTCCGCTAACAGATATATAGATAATCCGCTGGCAGGAGTGCACTGGAAATATTGGAAATATTACACAGAAATCAGCGAAGCAGAACAACTGTTGCTCATTCTCCATTCATTAGGATTATCTTTATTTTCATGTTCATTGTAACATTTTAACTGCAATCATGAATTATTTTCAGTGTCCTTTTAACCTTTTAACTTCAATCATGAATTATTTTCTGTTATTTTGTCTGCTTTGCACTGAAGCACTAGTTAAACCCACATTTGGGTAACATGAAACCATATGTTCTTCCAATAAATGTCTCCTTTTACATATTTTCCAAAAATAAACTTATCAGAATTTGTATCAAACCAAAAATACACATTTTCCCTTTAAATCGCGTATTTTGTCAAACATCAATCATGTATGCACCTCTCCCTCAAACACACGTCATCTTTCTCCTCTCATCGCAAGAGTATTTTGTAGTAACTGTACATTTTTTTAAGTATTCACTTTATATAACAGAATAAATCTCCTTTGCAATTAAGCTGGGTTACATTTACACAATATATGAATGCAAACTGAAACACCAAACATAGCTGCCTCATAACTTTCCGTCATATCTCCCGAACTGGAACGATTTCATTGCCTACGATTAACTTGCGCGCCCCTTAAACAGGGCTGCAGCCGCAGCTAATCTTAATTTGCACATCAGCATTAGCTTGCTATATTTTTATAACAATGAATATATACATAAACAACTGCTTTTCACCCACACAGAAATAACCTCAAACCTTGGGGCCGAAAGAAACAAACGAAAGGTTTTCAATTACCTTTAGTCACGCGTGCCGTAATTCTGAAACTAGACTGGCAACAAACTCAGTTGGTGTAGTGGCTAAGGCCACAGTGTATGGTGTGATTAACATTGCTTTCTCCACAGGTTTCCTGGTTCGAATCCTGCTGCAGTTACTAATGTAATGTTTAACTTAACATGTAAACCTTTGTTCACAGCCTCATCGATGGAGAAAAAAAACATAAAAAAGGAGAATATAAGTAGGTCAAGAGAAAGGACACAGAGTGAATGGCACGAGGAAAGAGCACAGAAGTGGCAAGCAAAATTAGCGCAAAAATTTTTTTTACTCGCGCCGCATCTACCCCTTCCTTTTAAAATTTTTTCTTTATCATTTTAAACCCCCTTCTCACTCATAAAAACCCCCCAAAAATATTTGTGCCCCCTTTTAAAATCATTCTGGTCAAAAAAACCCCAAAAAAGTGGAGGTTGTGTATGGCACTCATGCCGATGCGATAAATAAGTTGTAATGTGGTAAAAAGCCACTAGATGGCAGTATTGACATTTTTTTTGTTAAGCAATCTAAAGCTAGGTTTGGGCATGTCCCAGGCATGCCTCAGAGGGGGCTGGAAAAGAGTATATAAGGAGAAAAATCGAGAGAGTGTAGAGTAGGAGACATTGGAAAAAGAGAAATAGTGGAAGGATACATTTGACCAGACCTGTCACTCTTTTCAAGACCTGTTACCAAGGGACTGTAACTATCTTTTTTTTATTATTATTATTTCAATCTTGGTCTGAAGGGAGAGAGAGTAGATTAGTTCTGTTTGTTTAATTAAATCTGTTGAAGTTTAAGAATTTTGTCTGTCATCCCTTGCTGTCCGTGACGCCATAACAAATTGACGCCATAACAAATCGAGGCCATAACAAACTGGGGGCTCGTCCGGGATAGACCATTGTTCGAGTCATTTATTGAAAATCTAAAATTTCAAATAGTGAAATTGTTTTTTTGAATTTTCCTAGATATATATTGGCAGATCAACAGCAATGGATGATTTCTTGGCATCACCAACCGTAGAGGTTTTGAAGTCTTTTAAAAAGACAGAACTGCTAGAAATATGCAGACAATTAAAGCTGGCAGATGTAAAACCAGCCATGCGAAAAGCAAGACTGGCTAGAGAGATTGTTGAATGTTACATTGATGAAAATGTGTTTGAACCAGGTGATCTGGAACGGTTTCCGGTGGAAAATCCAAATGTAGAATTGGAACTTTGTAATGTGGTAAAAAGCCACTAGATGGCAGTATTGACTTTTTTTTGTTAAGCAATCTTAAACTAGGTTTGGGCATGTCCCGGGCATGCCTCAGAGGGGGCTGGAAAAGAGTATATAAGGAGAAAAATTGAGAGAGTGGGAGTAGTTGGAGAAATTGCAAGGAGAAATTGTGGAAGGGTACATTTGACCAGACCTGTCACTCTTTTCAAGACCTATGAAGCTTTTTGTGGATTTTTGCCTGTGTTGGAGCATTTTCCTGTCCCAGGACATTGCAACATAGCAGCCCATCTCCAGGACAAAGGAAATGTAAATATCTCAGATTTTTATTTTTATTTCAATCTTGGCCAGTAGGGTAGAGAGTAGATTAGTTCTGTTTGTTTAATTAAATCTGTTGAAGTTTAAGAATTATGTCTGTCATCCCTTGCTGTCCGTGATGCCATAACAAATTGGGGCCATAACAAATTGGGGGCTCGGGTCCGGGGTAGACCATTGTGCGAGTCATTTATTGAAAATCTAAAATTTCAAATAGTGAAATTGTTTTTTGAATTTTCCTAGATATATATTGGCAGATCAACAGCAATGGATGATTTCTTGGCATCACCAACCGTAGAGGTTTTGAAGTCTTTTAAAAAGACAGAACTGCTAGAAATATGCAGACAGTTAGAGCTGACAGATGTAAAACCAGCCATGCGAAAAGCAAGACTGGCTAGAGAGATTGTTGAATATTACATTGATGAAAATGTGTTTGCACCAGGAGATCTGGAACAGTTTCCGGTGGAAAATCCAAATGTAGAATTGGAACTTAAATTAAAAATGCTAGAAATTGAAGAAAAAGAAAAACAAGGAGAGTTCGAGAGAGCAGAAAGAGGGAAAGAAAGGCAGTTTGAGTTAGAAAAATTAGCAAGAGAAGAGGAAAGAGCAGAAAGAGAGAGACAGAGACAGAGAGATTTCGATTTAGAAAAATTAGACAGAGAAGAAAGGCTCCAAATGGAGCAACTAAAAATTAAAATAGAAGCCGAAAACAAATTTCGGGCAAGCCAGGAGGTAAAGCTGGTGCCTCCATTTTCAGAGAAGGAGGTTGATAAGTATTTCCAGTGCTTCGAGAAGGTAGCTAAGAGTTGTCAGTGGCCAAAGGAACACTGGCCTCTGATGTTGCAAACTGTCCTCAAGGGTAAAGCTCAACAAGCCTATTCGGCTTTGTCTGCAGATGATTCCTCTGATTATGAGGTTGTCAAAAAGGTTATTTTGACAGCTTATGAGTTGGTTCCAGAGGCTTACCGACAGAAATTCAGAGGTCTGAAGAAATCTGACAATCAGACTTATGTGGAATTTACTAATGAGAAGAAGGTTTGCTTTGAGCGCTGGTGTACTTCTATGGAGGTCAAGGATGATTTCAACTCACTAAAAGAGATGGTGTTAGTTGAAGAATTCAAGAACTGTGTCAAGGATGATATTAAGACCTACCTTAATGAAAAGCAAGCACTGAATTTGCAATCAGCTGCCAAGTTTGCAGACGAATATGTTCTCACATATAAGTCCAAATTTCAGTCTAGCAGTAACAATAGATGGTCCCAATTTCAGAAGAAAGGTAACGGTGATACCCAAGATTCCTCACCCAAAGACAAAGACAAATCTGGTGATGGTGCTCAGAAATCCAGTCAAAGGTCTGATCAAAGTGTGAAAGCTGACAGTGACAAAAGTGGTCTAGTTTGCAATTATTGCAAGAAATCTGGTCATGTTACAACTAAGTGTTGGTTCCTTAAAGCTAAGAAAGAAAAAGAAAAGGATACCAAACCCAATGCCTTTGTGAAGACAAGGTTAGAAACCCCTGTAGTAGATGACCGATCTGCTAAATTGCCTGCTCCTTGTGAGGCTAAGAAGCCTGATACTGCTAACTTTGTGAGGGAGGAATTTCTTCCATTTGTGTCAGAGGGATTAGTGGCTCTGAATGAGCATTCTCCTCCTGTCCCCATATATATCCTAAGGGATACCGGAGGTTCTCAGTCACTTTTGTTGATGGACTCCTTGGAGTTACGTGATGAGACCGCTTCTGGGGATTTCATACTTGTACAAGGTATTGAAGGGAGGACTGTATCTGTACCCCTGCACTCTGTATTCTTGAAGTCAGATTTAGTTACAGGACAGGTAAAGGTGGGACTTATGTCAAGTCTACCTATCAAGGGTGTTTCTCTGTTGCTAGGCAATGACCTGGCTGGGGGCAATGTAGTTCCCCCTGTTCATCTTACTTCACAGCCGAGCACTGACGATGGCGATGAAGACCCATCTCTGTATCCTTCCTGTGCAGTGACTCGTGCTATGGCCAAGAAGGCTCAAGAAGAAGATGATATAGTGCCGTCCAGCACCTTGAATAGTCACGACTCAGGTGGTTTGCCTCATGACTTTGTTCAGCCTACTATGGTTCCTCCGTTTGAGGACTTATCAGACACTTTTATCAGTTCTCTATTCAGCCAGCCAGATGGGTCTGGTGATTCTGATGTGTCTGGAGACTTGATGTGTCTCTGTCCAGAAAGCGGTTGATTCAGGAGCAAACCAATGATCCTGAAATTTGTGTACTAAAGAGAGCCCTTCCTAATGAAGAAATAGACACAGTTCCAGTTGGGTATTATCTCAAGGATGGAGTGTTGATGCGGAAGTGGCGCCCTCCTGATATCCCTGCCAATGCAGATTGGGCAGTGATCAAGCAAATTGCTGTTCCGAAGGTCTAAAGGAATGAGATCTTAACAATGGCTCATAGTTTGCCTTTAGGAGGTCATCTTCGTGTTAACAAGACTGTTGACAAGATCATGAAACACTTCTTCTGGCCTGGACTTCGGAAAGATGTTTCCAACTTTTGCAAAACCTGTCACACTTGTCAAGTAGTTGGAAAACACCAATTAGACCCACCTGTAGCTCCATTGCAGCCTATCCCAGCATTTGGGGAGCCCTTCTCCAAGGTCATTGTTGATTGTGTTGGTCCATTACCCAAGACTAGATTTGGAAATCAGTACTTGTTGACAATCATGTGTGCATCTACCAGATGCCCTGAAGCCATCCCTCTACGCAACATCAAGGCAACTGCAGTCTCGAAGGCTTTGATGAAGTTCTTCACGTTGTTTGGCCTTCCCAGGGAAATTCAGTCAGATCAAGGTGGCAATTTCACTTCGGGATTGTTTCAGCTGGTTGTGTATGAACTAGGTGCAAAGCAGATTCTTTCCAGTGCCTATCATCCAGAGAGTCAGGGTGCCTTAGAGTGGTTTTATTCCACTCTCACGAGAATGATTAGGACTTATTATTATGACCATGAGAAAGACTGGGATGAAGGTGTTCATTTGCTGTTGTTTGCAGCTAGAGAAGCAGTGCAGGAGTCTACTGGATTCAGTCCGTTTGAGCTAGTGTTTGGCCATGAAGTGAGAGGACCTTTGCTATTGTTGAGTGAACAATGGCAAGAGAAAGAGCCACATATCAGTCTGTTAGACTATGTTAGCAAGTTCAAGGAAAGACTGCGTGCAGCTTGTGACCTAGCCAAAGAGAACTTGAAATCAAGTCAGGGACAAATGAAAACTTGGTATGATCATAAGGCTAGAAGCCGTGAGTTTAAACCAGGAGACAAGGTCCTTGTGTTGTTTCCCTTGCAGTCCAATCCATTGCAGGCTAGATTTCATGGTCCTTATGAAATTCTGACAAAACTCAATGATCTCAATTACATTGTGAAGACTCCAGATAGGAGAAAGCCAAAACAGTTGTGTCACATTAACATGCTGAAGCCTTATCATGATAGGAATGCTAGGGTTGCAGCTGTCACTTCAGATCCTCCTATGGGCGAGACTTGTGAAGATGAGGGGAGTTTCAAGATGATGAACCTAGAATTAAAGCTGAAGTTCTTTCATGTAAATTGTCAAATTCTGAAGTGTTGCAAAATCTTGATGTAAAACTCCAGCACTTAGAACCCTCACAGAAAGATCAGTTTGAGAGGTTGATCAAGAAATATAAAGATCTATTTCCTGATGTTCCAAAGAGAGTTTCTATAGCCTCTCATGATGTAGATGTTGGTGATGCCAAACCAATAAAACAGCATCCATACCGTATGAATCCTGAAAAGAGAAAGATTGCTGAGGAAGAGGTTGAGTACATGTTAGAACATGATATTATCAGACCCTCTAACTCAGATTGGAGTTCACCCTGTGTTCTAGTTCCAAAACCTGATGGAAGTACTAGATTCTGTACAGATTATCGCAAAGTCAATGCTGTAACTAGAACTGATGTGTTTCCAATACCTAGGATTGATGATTGTATCAATAGAGTAGGGCAAGCAAAGTTTCTGACCAAGATTGATTTATTGAAGGGTTATTGGTGTGTGCCTTTAACTGAGAGGGCCAAGAGCATCTCTGCTTTTGCCACACCATCTGGGTTATACCAGTATGAAGTCCTACCCTTTGGCATGAAAAATGCCCCAGCCACGTTCCAAAGGATGATCTAGTCTACAATTGCCGGATTGCCACACACGGGTGCGTACATCGACGACCTGATCACATGGACTGCCTCCTGGGAAGAACATCTGAAAGATGTAGAGACGTTGTTCCAGCGCTTGACCCAGGCTAACCTGACTGTTAACCTGAACAAGAGTGACTTTGGTTGTGCTACTGTCACGTATCTTGGCTACGTTATAGGCCAGGGTAAGGTGGCACCCATAAATGCTAAAGTCCAAGCCATCATGGACTTTCCAGTTCCTGACAACAAAAAGCTTTGCGCCCGCTTCCTTGGAATGATCGGGTACTACCGCAAGTTCTGCAAGAACTTTGCTGAGATTGCTCTCAGTCTCACCAACCAACTGAAGAAAGGCGTAAAGTTCACTTGGGATGAAGCATGCCAAAGAGCCTTCGATCGCCTGAAGTCCCTGCTATGTCACTTCCCCGTGCACAAATCTCCTGACTTCAACAAACCGTTCTCCATGGCGGTCGATGCTAGCGACCAAGCTTGTGGATCTGTGCTCCTACAGAGAAGTGACTCTGATGACATTGAGCATCCCGTGGCATACTTCTCCAGGAAGTTCAATCGCCACCAAAAGAACTATTCCACAATTGAGAAGGAGCTGTTGGCTCTGGTTCTATCCTTACAACACTTTGAGGTTTATGTTTGTACAGGGCAAAAGCCAATGATTGTATATACTGACCACAATCCGTTAATGTTTTTGAGTAAGATGAAAAACAAGAATCGGAGATTGTTGAATTGGAGTTTGATTTTACAGGAGTTTGACTTGGAAATTAAGCATGTAAAGGGTACTGACAATGTAATTGCTGATTGCTTATCCCGTGTTTGAGTATGTGTATATATATCACGTGTTTATTAGCATATTGTACCCTATGTATATATATACAAGTGTCTACTTAACCATTTTTGTATTGAAAAGAAAAATTTTGCCTTTATAAGTCAAAATTTTTCCCTTTTGGAATGGAGGTGTAATGTGGTAAAAAGCCACTAGATGGCAGTATTGACTTTTTTTTGTTAAGCAATCTAAAGCTAGGTTTGGGCATGTCCCAGGCATGCCTCAGAGGGGGCTGGAAAAGAGAATATAAGGAGAAAAATCGAGAGAGTGTAGAGTAGTAGGAGACATTGCAAGGAGAAATAGTGGAAGGATACATTTGACCAGACCTGTCACTCTTTTCAAGACCTGTGAAGCTTTTTGTGGATTTTTGCCTGTGTTGGAGCATTTTCCTGTCCCAGGACATCGCAACATCGCAGCCCATCTCAATTACCAAGGGACTGTAACTATCTTTTTTTTTTTAATTATTATTTCAATCTTGGTCAGTAGGGAGAGAGAGTAGATTGGTTCTGTTTGTTTAATTAAATCTTATGAAGTTTAAGAATTTTGTCTGTCATCCCTTGCTGTCCGTGACGCCATAACAAATTGACGCCATAACAAATCGAGGCCATAACAAACAACGATAAGGATAACTGGCTGAAGCTCCCCAACCTAGGAAAGTCGGACTGGCGCATGCAAAACCCCCGTTTCTGCCGGATACCCTGGAGAGACAGAAAGTCGGAGGCAGCAAACCCAACACCAAACCAAGCATGCAACACAGCAAGCACTACACACTTAAGGTTTCAATACACCACTACAGTCACACCGTGTTGTTGCTACAAGTACACTACACACCAATACAGTGCCTCACCCGTGTGGTCATCCCAAAAAGAGGAGTAGTGCAGCAGTGCGGGTCCGGCCTTGTACAGAAATAGCCTAAACAGAGGAAAACATGTAAGAGGAGAGAATAACCAGCGTCCAAGGGCACCAACAACCTTTGCACTAATCTACTAGTAAATGGAACTGATTAAAAGAGGGCACCTACTGGTAGGCCCCAGAGGCACCAACAAACCAAAGAAATGAACAAAATCCACAGAAACCAACGGTTTAATGATAAAACAGTGGCTGGCCTGGTCCCTTATAGAGAAAAATAAAAACCCATTAGTTGCCAGCCTTGTCAAACACAGTGACATATTGTTCAACAAACAAATCCACAAATGTAGCCCTACTTGGCAATACTCAATGCTCAATTGTCCCACATCGCAGTAACACATGGGCTGGATATTCCAAATGCTACAAACACAAAAAAAGACTTTAAATACATGGTTAAACACTAGTTTAAAACTTTCAATAAGAGTGAACATGGTCTTAAAATCATTTACCAGCATATCAATGTCCATATCTCTGCAGCTGGAGATTGAGGTGATCACATCAATGATACAAAAGCCATGCAGTGGTCTCTGTGCTCTCCACAAGGAGTAAACACAGTGTTTAATCTTACCCTGGTAAAATAAAATAATAAGTATTAAAATCCAAGTTATATCTAACACACACACTCTTAAATAGCCGTCCATACCTGCATAAAAATGGAGCCTGGCTCAGCTGAGCAGAGTTGAGTGGCAGAACAAACAGTAATTGGCAGCCAATTTTATCACCTCCTGATCAGTCATGTGATCATGCAAGACTTCCTGCGCTCATGTGAACTGAAGGTGAGGGAATGTTGCAACTACGTGTGTGTCAGACTCCCTATACAGGTCCGCACACATGGAAGTTAATCAGTTTCACGTGCATTACGGTGGATTTCACCACTAATGACACGGAAATCGATTATGACTCGGGAATTCTAAGGCTTGTCTTTACTGAGGGATTGAAAGCAATAGAATTGCATAAAAACATTTCAAATGGTCTTATTTCATTAAAACAATTTAAACGATCATGAAACACATGCATTGTTTCCAATCCCTGAGTAAAGAGAAGCATGGGAAGTCCGGAGTCATAATCGCTTTCCTTGTTGCTTGTGATGAGGTGCACCTTTACGCAAGTGAAACGGAAACTTCAATGCGCAAGGATTTTAATTCCGCGTGAGATCAGCTCCCGACGCGAACTGCTTGTATCACGTCACAGTTTCTTCTATGCTGTAAAGCGTAGGTCTCAATAACAGAGATGTTTATGGCGACAACTTCTTTCTAATGCCAAAGAATACGCTTATGATGCACACTGTATTTTTGACGTCACAGTGACTTCTCCGCGGCATCTTTCTCAGCCGCTCTGATTATCTACATAACATGCGAGAGCGCAGATTCTGCAGCGATTACACAGTTATTAATTTACCGGCGTTCTGACAATTCGTGCTGCCTTGTCAAAAATGGTACCGTAATGCAAAGTCTTTGTTTTCGCCTTCATATTGCTATATGAATCAGTCTACAGTAGTAACTTTGTTATTTGTTGGCTTATTGAAACATAAGCAGATGTTATAATGAGTTGGATTAGTTTGTTTAAAGATAAATGGCGCACGCCATTATCATCCAATTTTTGCATTCTCAGGAAAACCCAGCGCGTACATGCAAATATAGATATACGTTAACAGGTCGAAAGGCGCACTGGGACAAAAAAAAAGAATTTTTATGATTTTTGAAGATACTTAAGATGTGATCGAAGAAACAGAGGCCAAGATTTTAGGTCAGCGCAAGCGCAGAGCCGCGAGGTTCTGAACAGGGGTGTTTACTCTGCTTACTATGTGTTTTGTCATTAGGCGGGCGCCTAAACTACCAAGGCGAAATGCATCAAGAACAGAGAGCGCGGTTTAGTTTTCTTCTCTGCGTCATTGGATATACTGCATCTCCGGTTCTTCCGCCTCTGCTCATTATCTCCGCAAAGGAGATTATGTTTTCACCCGTGTTTGTCCGTTTGTCTGTCCACTTAACAGGATAACTCAAAAAGTTGCGAACGGATTGGCAGGAAATTTGGTAGGATGGTAGGTTGTAGTCCAAGGATGAGCTGATACTACTTAAGTGATCCGGAACACATACTAGATTCCAGATCCAGAAAAAGTAAAAATACACCTGAAAAGAATGATTATCCCTTATGTAATGAACAGATTTTCAAAAATTTCCGCACTGAATAGAATCTACCCTACTGCAGAACTGATCATAGTTGTTTGTGATCTGGATGATACTCCCGTGGATCCAGAACCAATAATACTGACACATGGGCATGGCGGAGGTATGCGCTCTACGCAGTGCCCTTCTAGTTTTCAGAATGAGCTGCTGCTCTGACGGAATTATTCTTGTTGTGATGGGGTAACGCTGGTATCTCTACTCTTCCTGGTTCTATGGTCAATTAGTCAATCTACTTGTTAAACCTAGTCCTTGGTAGCTTTCGTTCGGGTGGCGATAAAAGGGTCGGATGGTGTTTGTGTTGGTAACTGCGTCCGTAATCACGCTCTCCCTCTTTCGTTGATGTGGCTTCCTGTTTTGCCAGGTAGGCGTGTGTTCACTAGCGAGTGGGATAATTTCTTCGACTCCTTTTTGGGCTTATTTCGTCTTTGTTTTTTTTGTAGCCCCGTATTTATAACCTGCTGCCGCTCGATTTTGTGTATACAAGTGTCCCTGCCCGTTCAGGTATGTCTTTTAATTCTACGGTTGAATGGTGTGTTTGACTGATTCACATTGGCTTTAACAAACGCATGTTTGTAGGGAGGAACTGTGCTTTGTTATTTCGGGGTGGATATGGTTCTTGTGCCGCTTTGGGGCTATTATATTAAGATCGACTAGTTCCAAATTCGCGTTGTGTGGGAGAACGTTTTTTTTTTTTTTGGGAGAATTGCATTAATAAATTTAAGCCTCAACGACTACATTTTCACATGTATCTTATTATTTTAATGATGAAAAGCGTTAGCATGCTAGCAAGCGAAGTATTCATCCTATTTACTTCTGCACACCGCAAAGTAGAAGCTAACGTTGACGACGATTAACGGTTGCCAGCAACACTGATAACGTTACCGTTACGAAGATATTGGTCTGAGCTTGTTAATGAACGGAATCTGACAAATCCAGACGCGAGAAAGCTGTACTATCTTAGGGCAACACCAAGGTTTGCGTGCGTGGTGCGCGCGCAGCCCGTGGAAATATTCTCGCCCGTGAATTTAACCGGTGCTCCTCAAGGAACAAAGATAGGGCGAGCGATTGTAACAGACTCTCTGAAGAGCGTTCATCTCGCCTACACTGGTTAATAATCAGAATTTACCGTATTGATGATTCAAATTCTGATGGGACATTATGAGTGGCATCTGTCGTTGACACCTTCCACATGCTTTTGCTTAAGTTGTTTTTTTTATCTGTTAATTTGAATTCAGTAAACTTATTTGTGACTTCATCCAATTATAAATCATTTGAGTTATCATTCTTCAATACTATGAAAATAAGTGGTTATGACACACTATTGACAGTGGCGGCTCCTGAACTGGCAGCAGGGGAAGCTCAAACAATCCCTTAAAATTAATGATTGGTCATGACCTTTTCAATCAGTAATTTAAATTACCATTACAGAAACTCCGAAAACTCTAAACATTATCAGGTGTGGCCAGTTTTAATTAATTACTCATACCTGACAACTCTCACGCATTCGGTGAGTTTACGTGGCATATTTTAGCTCCTTTGCTGTAGTCAGCAATTATTCAATCAACGCATATGTAAGAGATTCTTGCGCTGAAATCCTTGCGCATGGTGGGGTTGGAAGCAATGAAATTGCATAAAGACGTTCTAAATGATATTTTTTAATTAAAACGATCATGAAACACAAGAATTCCTTCCAACCCCTGAGTAAAGAAAAGCGTGAGAAATCCGGAGTCGCAATCGGTATGCTTCGTAAATGAGAACTGGCCACATCTGACAATGTTGAGAGTTTTTGGAGTTTCTGTAATTGTCATTTAAATGAATGATTGAAACCAGGTCATGACCAATCATTAATTTTAAGAGATTGTTTGAGCTTCCCCTATTGCCAGTTCACGCCACCACTGCCAATGAAATTATGAGGGGTTTTCTTTCGCACATAAATGACGACGCAAGGGCGAGGTTTTGGCTTCCCTTTGTTACAGCCGACGAACTGCCAATGACTATTTAATAATTTGGACACGGTACACGCGTGCGTGCAGGGGACAAATAGACTCCACCCTATTTAACAGCAAGCGTGCGCAACTACAAACACACCCCCGCGCCTGGTGCAGGTGGGAAAATTCTTCTTCTTTTGGGTTTTACTGAATTTTTTGACGGATCTAGGCTTATTACTGCCAACCTCAGGATGAGTGCGATACTTACGTGATATTCGATTTAATTTAAAAAAAAATCCGTGAACCCATAGCCCTATTTCTCATCAACACAAAATATCCGTAATTCTCTTGCATCTGACTCCCACTAAAGCCTCGCGCCAAAATTCCCTGTATTTCGTCCTCTTCACATCCGAAATTCCAAGAATTTCCCTGGCAGCATCTACCACCATTCTAATCCTCTCTGATTTAGTTTTTATTTCACTCGCACAATTAATAACCATAGCAATAAATGCCAGAAATCTCAGTCTGTCCATACTTATCAATTCAGAATCACCCCTCTCATTTTGCTTTTCCATTCTTCCCATTCTGTTAGATTCTGTCCCGACAGTCTCCTTTTCTGCCCGCGCCTTTTTATGGCTTCTGCATTAGACATTTTTCCCCGTGCTCGTGTTTGTTCCACTTCCCTCTCAAACTTCCTAAGCTCACAGTGAAATGCCCCCACCTCGTGATTTCCCCCACAGTGAAAACAGACAGCCTGCTTTTCCGTCAACTCACAGTCTTCTTCATTACAGCCATCTTCCCACACCTTTTACACCTGTGAATTCTTTTTTTTGCAAACCGCTGCCACGTGCCCATATTCCTGACACCAATAACACCGCAGTGGAGTCCTCTCATATGCCCTCACCCTATAACTGACATAATCTAAACACACCCTCTGTGGCATCTCCCCTTCAAACTCTAACGCCAGTGAATTACTGTACCTCTCCTCTCCATTCCGATGACTTTTGAGCCTCCTTGCACCACGCACTCCCTCTACCTCCAAAAACTCTTCTGCTTCTATATCTCAAGGGACGCCGCTAATAACCCCTTTTAATATGACCCTATCCCTAAACAAAAAACAAAAAACTTTTGTTCCGTCGTAGTCTTTAATTTTGAACACTTTGTCCCTTTGCTTCCCTGAACAACACTCAATAATTACAAGCCCAGTTCTAGTAATTTTTACTCCCCTGACCTCACCCACCTCACTTTTCACAAATTTCCCTACCCCATGCGCATCTGAGAACACACGGTTGGCCCGAAATCCCTTCACATCTACTTTCATTCCAACCACATATTTTCTTTCTTCCTCATTTTCAATCCCTTTTTTCCTTTTCTTATTCCCTTCCTCCGCCATCTCGCAATCCATAATGCATTCCTAATCCATGTTTGAAATTCTACCGAACCGCCAGCTGGTAAAATTGACAACAACTGGAGCTTTTCAGTCGCGCACTACGCAAGCAGTGAAATCCGCGCGCGTAGTGACTTTTACGTGCGCTGTGTAGTTTGGGGGTTACTAGTTTGTCATCTCAAGCATGTATGACATGGCTGTATTACACCAATTTTTCATCATTTAGGGGATAAATATTTTACATACAATTGTGTTAGTCATGCTTGGACCATCGTTTCTAGGCCTTCATAAAATTCCTCACCATTAAAACTCACATCTCAATGTTAAGTAGCTGAGTTGGCTTACTAGCTAACTTGTCTATCTTGTGGTCAGTGATTGCACATTTGAAATATCTGCTCTTAATGTGTTTTCTTTGCGGCGTTCAAAAACCAAGAAGCTACTGCAATATTGATGATTTTTTCTTCTTTCATAGCACTTTTGGAAAACACCAGAAAAAAACAAGCGCTATTCTTCAATCATCTTTCATTCTACCTATCTATCTTTTCATCTTCCAATCTATGTTTTTTTTCCCCATCTGCTGATTTACTCTTCTCATCAGTCATTAACCCCATCATTCCTTGTGCCCATTTATCCTTCAATCACCTATCCCACCCTTGCTTAATCTGTCTGTCTTTCTACCCATCTATCCTCGACAGGTCTGCCTGTTTGGAGAAAATGCCTGGAGGGTCCACAAGTGAAAGGTGTCCCTTCTGTCAGGGAACCATGTACTGTGCCCAGAAAATATGTCCACACTGCCAAACGGAGCTTCCGAAGAAGCAGCACCTGCTGAAGAAGCTGCAGAAATTTGACGCTAAGCGAGGGGAGTGGGCCAAGAAAACTAAATTAAATCACAACATATCCTCTGTTAAGGATCAGGCTGCTGTTATGGTTTGTACTGCTTTTGCAAATCATTCTGTCCTGATTCATAAACTGGAATACTGATTTGTATTTGACTTGAAATAGCCCAAAGACTACTTATAGGTGCGCTTTAGTGGCCATAGAATGTGAAACTTTTTTATCTGTGAAGGTAACATTAAAAATGAAGTAGAAATATTCTTTTTAGTGGAACATATGCTACCATCTATACTTATTTTTCAGGGATGTGCCTGCTTTTAAAATAAATTACGGTGTGATTTAATATTGCGAAGTGCAAGACATGACCATGGAAACCCAGGACTGTTGGTCAGTGAAGTCCAGTGTAAACTAGAGATAGTTTTTAAGGCGAATAACAAATGTCTCCCCCCACCCCAACACAGCTCCCCCTCACTGATGTAAAGAGTAAGAGGTACGTCTGCATACAATGTTGAAAGACTGTGCAAGGTTTGATGGAAACATCTTAATCGGTTTCCAGGTTACAGCCCGCAAACAGTGGGAACGCCGACGCGTACGCGAACGTGGACAGGAAACTATACAAAAACAATATTAGAAATGCCAATAAATTTGGTTTTCAAAACTCCGAAATAACTTCTATCCCCAGGTCCCAAAATATTGTTGGGTGTTGAATGGAAAGATGATGTAATACAGTGTTAACCTGTTTAATGGAAAGATGATGTAATACAGTGTTAACCATGCGCAAACGCCAAATTTTTCAAATGTATTGAACTCCACTCAGGGAGAGCGCTTACTGGCAAGACAGTGAAGTTTTTAGTTTTAGTACCTAATAC